>CAJNDT010000669.1:0-210000 GCA_905221615.1 Symbiodinium sp. CCMP2592 | reverse complement strand
ACATATATACATATATACATATATACATATATACATATATATATATATACATACACGCGTACATATGCATATGAGCTATATAAATATAAGGTCACCCCCCCCCCCCCCCCCCCCATGATCCACCGCCGGCTTTCTTCCATATGTAAAACATATAGAAAGCACTGTAAATACCGGCAAAAGTGCTGTTGTACAAAACTCAAATAGCCGCCCAAATCTGCGTCACAAAATCGGGGTTCGGATCGGAGCATAACGATGCAAGCTTCAAACAAAGCTGCGCTGCAATAAACGAACACTGTGTACCCAAGAGCAAGCCTGCACGATGTTAAGCTGAATTGCGGTATGTTTGAGTCTCATGAAGGGCTCGCAGAATTGGCAAACACTGGGCTGGGAATCCAAAATCCAAAAATCCAAAGATTTTGACAGAATCTTTGGATTTGCATTTTTTTGGTAATTTGTGGATTTCCATGTGTTTTTTAAAATTTGGTGTAGAATCCAAAAAAAACGTGGACAGTTTTGGATTTCGCTGGTGTCGCTAGTCAAAACCATCATATTCCCCTTTTTTTGGATTTAGTAGCAAAATCAAAAAATTGCAGGGGAAATAATTGAAATTCGTAGGTGTCGTTGCTCGAAAGCGGTGTATTCCCTAGGTTTCTTTTGGATTTCGCTACAAAATCCAAAAAAACCTGGGGAATATATCGATTTTGAATAGTGACAACAGGCGAAACCCAGAACTTTCCATGGGTTTTTCTGGATTCTACCCAAAAATTACAAAAACACACATGGAAATCAAAAAATTGAAAAAAAAATGCAAATCCAAAGATTCTGTCAAAATCTTTGGATTTTTGGATTTTGGATTTCCCAGTGTTTGCAGATATATACGCATATGCACATATATCAGGACCCTGCATGTCCAGTTTGCTTGTACTAGCGACTGCTCATACAAGCACATGTTTGTGTTGCTCGGGTGCTCAATACTAATGTGAATATTAATGGTAATAATGGTAACACGACTAATGCTAATACTGATACTAGTTTTATAGCAGCTATTTACAATCCTATCAATTTTGATAGCAGCTAATATATTGAATCCTATTATTTACGAGCAGCTCATCCTAATACTATCCTAGTATTAATACCACCAATTTGGAATACTGCAACTAAATATTAGCTACGAATACTAGTATTAATATTAACATTAATGCTACTATGGATGTTAATATTAATCGTAATGCTGATATTCATACTAATGCTAATACTAATAATAATACGGATGTTAATACTGACATTGGTTAAATAGCAGCAAATTACAATCCTATTACTTTAAATAGCAGGTACTTAGAATCCAATTAGTTTAAAGGCAACAAACTCAAATACTAAAACTAATACTAAAACTAAAACCGATACTAATTATAATAATAGGCATTTAAAATATGATTATTTTAGTAGCAGCTACTTCTAATACTAATACTATTAATACTACTATGACTACGAATATTTGCACGCATACTAATATTAATAATAGCACAAATAATAGTAATACTATTTTTAATAATAAACGATGTTAAAAGCAGCTATTTACGATCCTATTACATTTAATAGCAGCTGTTTAATAACCTAATATTTCAATAGCAGCTAGTTCTAATACTAATGCTAATACTAATACGTGTACTCATACGAATACTAATTATTATAATAGCTATTTAAAGTAGTATGATTTTAAAAAGAAACTACCAATGCTGGTATCAGTATCGATATGAATACTGCTATGAATACTAACATTAATGCCAATATTAACGTTAATACTAATATTTATACTAATAATAGAATATTAATACTCATACTAAGGTTTTCAAATAACAGCTATTTACAAACCTATTAGCTTCTTAAAAACAAACCCATTATTTCAATAGCACCTAAGACTAATACTAATATGAATTAAAATTAGTAGCTATTTCAAATACTATGATTTTAGAAGCAGCCAAAACTAAAACCAGTACCAATATTAATACTAATACTACTATGAATACCAGTATTCATATTAATACTAATATGAATAATTAAAATAACAGTTATACTAAGATGAATACTAATACTATTACGAATATTAGCAGCTATTTCAAAACCAATTACTTTGATAGCAGCTATTTGGAATCCTACTGTTTCAATAGCACCTAACACTAATAGTACTACGAAAACTAACTATAATCATAGCTGTTTATTTGAAATACTGCTATTTTAATAGCAGCTACTAATGCTAGCTTTAATATTAATATTAATACTACACTATGGATACTAACATCAATACTAATATTAATGGCAATACCAATGTTAATACTGATTATAGTATTACCAGTCTTCATACTAACATTTTTTAAATAACAGCTATTTACAAACCTATCACTTTGAATGGCAGCTTCTTAAAACAAACCCATTATTTTAATAGCACCTAATACTAATACTAATATGAATTAAAGTTAATAGCTATTTCAAACACTGATACTTTAAAAGCAGCCAAAACTAAAACCAGTACCAATATTAATACTAATACGACTATGAATACTAGTATTCATATTAATACTAATATGAATAATTAAGATAATAGTTATACTAAGATGAATACTAATACTATTACGAATATTAGCAGCTATTTAGAAAACCAATTACTTTTGATAGCAGCTATTAGAATCCTACTTTTCCAATAGCAACTAATACTAATACTAATACGAAAACTAATTATAATATCTATATTTAAAATACTGTTATTTTTACAAGCAGCTACTAATGCTAGTATTAATACTAATATTAGTCCTACTATGAATACTAACATTATTACTAATATTAGTGGTAATACAAATATTAATATTAATACTAACAGTAGTAATACTAATATTCATACTAGTGTTTTTAAATACCAGCTATTCACAATCCTATTTCCTTTAATGGCAGTTCTTTAAAAACAAACCCGTTATTTTAATAGCAACTAGTACTAATACTAATACCAATATCAATAGTAATACTAAAACTAATTAAACTAAGATCTATTTCAAACACTAATCTTTTAATAACAGCTAATACTAACACTGATATTAATATGAATACGAATACTACTCTGAATACTAATATTATTATTGATAAAACTAATATCATTATCGTATTTGACATACTAAGACTAAGACTAATACTGATACGAAAACTCTTTTAATAGCACCTATTTCAAAACCTACTACTTTGAATAGCAGCTATTTAGAACCGTACTATTTCAATAGCAGCTAATACTAATACCAATACTAATACTAATCCCAATACTGACACTATTACTACCATTGGTATAAGTATCAATACTAAAGTAGCTTTCTGGCGCCACCATTGGTTTTACTGAAACTTTCCTTACAGCTGTAGTTTTCCAAGTACTCTTATGGCAGCTTTTTGCGCCCAGGACGTCTAGATACCGGCTCTAGAGACATCGCACGAAAAGGCTCCGAAAAAACTAACCCTTCCCTGCAAATGTAAAACCCCTACTCTCTAGCTTTATTTCGATGGGCACTTTGCATAATGCCCCCCACTCCCCAGACCACCAACGGTGGATCAGGGGGGGGGAGCAAATATAAGTATATATATATATATATATATATAAATAATATACACAAATCCTTGTCGTGGCAACTTAAGATGAACTCATTCACACAAAGGAGCCTAGTATAAAAAAACTCATGAAACCCTAAAACGTTTATGCACAACCAGAGAGGAAACCTAGGTTGGCCCGTTAAAGCCTCTGGGCAAATTTCATAAATAAGGTCCTAATGTAGAAACCTGATCAAGAAACCTTGGGTCTTTATTCGGGCTCTTTATATGAATCCTACTATTTTGGGATGAGAGGGCCAAAGTTCCTTCATCAAGCTCAATGAATGAACATACAAATATCCCAAAGACCCAGCTGGAAACCGAGAGGCCAGGTATCTCTGTGTAATGGTTGATCTTCGTCAGTGCCGTCCTTTGTGCGAAAGGGCGTAGCTTTAGGGTTCAATGTTTGGAGATTGAGAATTTAAGGCGAAACCTGACTACTGCATTTTTAGCGTTTACAGTTAGGGTTAGGGCCTGCGACATTGGATCTGGAACGCCGCCTTAGTTACGAAATAGTCACAGCTGCCACTGCCAGTGGCTATCAGTTATGACCACCACACCACCCCAAAATCCGTGAACACCCAAAAACCCGCTAAACCCCAAACCTTAAACTTTGAAGCCAAGAAGCCTGAATCCGGAAACCACTCAAACCTCGCACCCTAAACTAATACCACTGAAAAGCCAACTATTGCTGCATGCTGCTGCTACCACTACCACCACGACTACGACTGCTAGAACTGCTGCTGCTGATACAACTACTGCTGCTACTACAACTACTACTACGACTACTACTACGACTACTACTTCTTCTTCTACTACTTATTCTACCACTACTGCTACTACTACCACTACTGCTGCTCCTACCACTACTAATGCAACTAACTAGTGCGACTACTACAACTACTACTACTACTGCTACTACTACTACTACTACTACTACTACTGCTACTACTACTACTACTACTGTGATTACTGCTACTACAACTGCTACCACTACTACTACTACCACCACTACTGCTACTACTACTACTACTCCTACTCCTACTCCTACTACTACAACTACTACAACTACTACTACTACTACTACTACTACTACTACTACTACTACTACTACTTCTACTACTACTCCTCCTTCTTTACGGGATCTATACGCTTTAGGGCCCAAGAGACTCCAATATCCCTTGATTCAGGAATGTTCCTCAAATCATATTAGGGATCCGTCTTTCATCTACGGTATCTTCCTTAATTCAAGAATATTGGAAGGTCTGGGTATCCTCCCAACTTGAAACACCCTAAATTTAAGGTTGCCGAATGGGCAGTTCCTCTTTAGGTTCCCAAAACAGCACGGCACCCATATAAAAGGACCCCAAGAGGGACCCTCGTTTAAAGCGAACTACTGCAGATCCTAAACCCTGGACCCTAAACCCCAAAGCGGACCCTATTCAGGGAGAACTGCTCAATTCATAGCCAAGGCACGCCTCCATACTTTTGATATACATGGCCTGGGCGGAACAGATAGAGTTTCAAAAGCAATCCTTACTTGAAGGTTCGTGGGTAGTTAAAAGTGGCCCTATAAGTAGGGTAACTAGAGTTATAACCCGTACTAAGGGACTTATAACTCCACTTATAACTACCCATGAACCTCCAAGTGGGCGGAGCAGGTAGCTGTTCAAAAGTAGTCCTTAAACCATACCTTGAGGGTTAAATGAACGCTAACAGGGTTTAAGGTACATGCACCGTATATGAAATCATAGAAGAAGGGTATAAGGTCGCTACTGTTGAGAGTCATTTGGTTTAAGAGCTAAACCTGAAACTCTAAACTCAAAGCCCTAATCCCAAGACCATATTCCCTAAACCCTAGAGCCTAAACTGCAAAAAAAGGAACCACGAAGCCCTGAAAGCCTACAGCCCCAGAAAAATCTAAAACCCTGAAAATATTACAACCCTTTTGGACAGCAGCCAGCAAGACTTACAAACTGCAAACCAGCTTTCGAAAAGTCAGATGGGAAGTTGAAAAAGTAAAAAACCGTAAAACCCACGAAACAAACAATAACCTGCAACCTGTGAAACCCTATGGCCCCATGCAGAAAACAAAACCTGGAAACGACCTAAACCCAAAACTAAAAAGCACCCAGAGAGCCCAATACCCCTTAATTAAGGAATATAGCTTAAATCATAATATAAGGCCCTAATGGTTTAAGGTATATTCCCTTAATTAAGGGGTACTGGGCTCTGTGGGCATTCCAAACCCCTAAACCCTAAACCCTAAACCCCTAACCCCTGAACCCTGAACCCTAAACCCTGAACCCTAAACCCCTAAACCCTAATCCAAACGTGCCAGCGAAAGACCGCTTTCTCTTTCATGCTGTACGCGGAGGTGGACCGGATAGAATGGACGTGGCCTCGCTTTGGCTTTGGGGCTTTCGGGTGTGGAGGCTGCTTATATTATCAAGGGACTTAGTAGTTGGGGCCATAAGTAAGGTAACTCCGGTTATACTTCCTTATAACTCCAATTAAGGTACTTCTAACCAAGTTCCATGACCTTTTAAATGGGTGGTTGTCAAAATTAGGGTCCCTTTTGGGGTCCTTGTTATAGTACGGCGCCTGATATTTAAGGTTCCCAAAAAGGGACCATAGTGTTGACAACCCAGTGGGGATGGGGGGGGGGGGGGGTGCGGCTTTTGCACCTTGGCCTGGCCTCGATTTTCGGAACCGTGGCTGGCGGCTAGGTGGTTGTCAAAATTATGGTCCCGTTTTGGGTCCCAATATAGTATGGCACCTAATTTGGGAGTTTCCGAAAACAGGGGTACCGTATTTAGGGGTCCTTATAATAAGGATCCTACTATTTAATAAGGGTATTTTATTCGGGTCCCCTATTTTCGGAAACTCCCATTTAGGGTACCCAAAGAGGGACCATAAGTTTGACAACCACCCGGCTGAAATTGACGGCTTCGGGGTTCAAGGTGCGCAAAGGCACACAAATTCTACCTGTTTCATTCTTGTGGGCTTAGGGTGCATCTTGCGGCTTTCACAAGACCTTGATTCGAGGAGTTTGTGATCGTGGTTGCAGGAGACTTGGATGGATCCAAACTCTAGACCCTAAACCCAAAACCCTAAACCGATCAGCAGGTGCTTCTTTGGGGTTGTATAAGGTGTTCCTACGGCGTTATATGGGTTTCTTTTCTCGTGTTCCTGTTGCAAGCATTTTGCGAAGCAATTACGTATGTAGGATCTTTCAGGATTTAGGGGCCTGAATGATTGGAGGGTACTGCAATAGAACCGTAGAAGGACCATGAGGGATAGTATTACCGCCTACTGCTTATTAATTGACAGCCCAGTACGGGGGTTTCCGATAATAGGGGACCCTAATATAGTACCCTAAATAGTCGGATACTTATTAGAAGGACCCGAAAATAAGGTGCCACTAATCTTCGAAAACTCCCATACTATAGAACCCTTATAGATCCCTTTAAAGGAACCCTAAGGCCTTAACATGCCCCTAAGTTTTCGAAAACTCCCATACTATACCAGGCTGTCAGGTGGCTGTCTCAGGGGTTCAGAGGTCTGAGGGTTGTTCCGTTTCGGACGATTGTCGATATAATCTAGGGGCCCTAGTAATTAGAATAGGGCTCCCTTTAAAGGGATTCGTAAAGGGGTCTATGAGGTATCTATAGTATAGGGTTCCGGGATTAGGGTTTAGAATTTAGGTCTGGGGTATAGGGCTTTCGGGTTTAGGGGCTTGGGGGTTGATTGGTGTGCAGCTTGATTGTTGGTTACAGGGCCCCAAAAAGCACATAAGCAAAAATAGGATAGGGATTTCCCATATAAGCCGCCCCATAAAGAAGCCCCATAAAGTAAGGATATAACTGTAAAATGCTTATGCTTATGCCCTTCTTGAGGTCCCTCTCGCTAGCGAGTGGAGTGGGGTAGAGTTGTTCCGGCCTATGAAGGTCGCAAACGCCACGGCAAGAAGCTTCAAAGCCATAGCGTCACACGATGCGGGTCAGACAAGTGCTAGTATTCGCAAGTGCGTGAGAACAGCTTGGGCAACAATGGCAGCAGTAGATGGATGTTCAGGCTGCTCAGCCAAGGAACCCACAGGGAGTACATTGAGAATCACATCTCAGAGACTCTAGTATCTATGATTTCAGGAAGGTTCATGAAATTAAAGTAGGATCCCCGAAAAGATTTAAGGACAACTCCTTACTTCAGGGATATAATATTTGGGGTCTCTCGGCATCTCAGAAACCCTCAGTACTGTACTTGGAGGGGCAGGGGACTTAGTAAGTAGGTTATAAGTAGAGTTATAAGTACCCTAAATAAAATTACCCCAATTATAACCCTACTTATAAGCCTACTTACTAAGTCCCTTTGCCCCTCCAAGTACTGAAGCCCAACCATCATCCTGAGTCCTCAAGCTAGGCTTCCTTTAAACGGGTCTTTGGGGGTCCCTTTGAGGTATCTTCAGGGGTCCCTTTAAGGGACTTTTGGGGTTCCCTTTGAAGGATCTATACGGTACTCTTTAGGGTTTAGGGTACTTGGAGGATGATTTGACTTACTTTAAAGGGGTCTTTGGGGTCCAGCTTGCAGGAACTCCGCCATGGCCAGGTGGATTCAGTTTCGGTTTAGGGTTGAGGGTTTGGGTTTAGGGTTTAGGGTTTAGGGTTTAGAGTTTAGGGTTTAAGGTTTAGGGTTTAGGGTTTAAGGTTTAGGGTTTAGGGTTTAAGGTTAGGGTTTAGGGTTTAAGGTTTAGGGTTTAGGGTTTAGGGTTATTCACGACACGACACTGTAAACTACTGTTGCTCTTTCGGTCATCAGCTTTTTGCTGAAAGAAGAAAACACACTAGTCTTTGTTGCTCTTAGTATTCCCGTTCATACGCGAGTCTCTTGACGAGGGGTCCTTTGCGGGTGGTCTTGCATTAAGATACCTGCTGCAATACAATCCATATTGGGTTTAGAAGATCCCAGACCCAGGGTTTGGGGTGTAGGGTTTGGGGTTTAGAGAATAGGGCCGTTCTAGCGGGATCTTTGAGATGATATAGGGCAGAAGAGGATATGTAGATTCCTTATCTTACTTCCCCAAGAAGCCACAGAAATGAAGAGGTTTAACTTTCCGACTACTACTAAACCATAAGAGAGCCTGAAAAGTTTAAAGGTTGGGCCTTGGGGAGCTAAGTTATTCAGCTACTATTTGCTTAAGATCCCCCAAAAAATAAATAAATAAATATATATATATATATATATATATATTCCTTATGGGGGTAATATAGGGATTATTATTTTTATTCCTGGTGGTTTCTTAAGCAAATAGTAGGTTATTCAGGCGCTTTAGGAGGAGCCTTTGGGCTTAAGGAGAGTCTCCCACGACATGTTGAAAGGTCTCGCCGCAAGGCTTACGTCGAATACTAGACCTAAGAGTAGCCTAGGAATAAAGAGGGGCGCCCTTTCTTGACTTAAAGGGTGGTATAAGGGAACCTGAACCTGAAAAAAACGGAATGAGGGCTTACTCTGGGCCCTAGAATACCTTCCGGAGAGTATGATTGTTCTTGCGTCAGTAACTGCAACACACACCGAAACGTCCGGCAACCCTGTCTACTCTTTTATCTCTGCAGGCCGCCCTTGAAACGCTCAGCAAGGCTCCTTGGCTGCTCTTCAGCACTCCAGGACTCAAGGGTGCAGGCTTAGGGTTTAGGGTTTAGGGTTTAGGGTTTAAGGTTTAGGGTTTAGGGCTTAGGGTTTAGGACATCAGGTTTGCCAAAATACTACAGAGAAAACAACAGTAAAGCTTCTCTATACAGCCTAGTTCTCCGACTGACCTTGCAAAAAGAGTCTTCCTTTCCATATTGAAACGCAAACCCCAGAAAACAGCCTGCATGTTATGGACCAAAAACCCAAGAAGATAAAGTCCTGAAAGCCCACCAGGTCACCAAGAGAACTAAACCCGAAACCCCAACAACCAGAACTTAAACCCCCTAGAACACTAAACCCTCCAAAACCAAACCCTACAACCTAAACCCTAAACCCCAAACCCTACAACTATAACCCTAAACCCTAAACCCTAAGCCCTAAACCCTAAACCCTAACAGCAGGACTGGCCAGGGCGCGCCCTCTTGCTTCGGACCTCGCCGTCGCTCCCGGACGAAGGCCAGGGCAAAGCGAATCATCATCACAAGGCAGACGCCCTCAGTAAAAGGGGTCTATGGAGGCTCCTTAATGTAATCATAGTATAATATACCCCCAAACCCCATCACAAGGCAGCGCCTTGAGTAGGGTTCGTTTAAATGGGGTCTATAAGGGCTACTGTAAGGGCCGATTTTGAAGGCTCCTTTTTATAATTGCAGTACAATATACCCCCAAACCCTATCACAAGGCAGACGCCCTGCGTTTAGGGTTTAGGGTTTTAGGGCTTGGGGTTTAGAGTTTACGGTTCCTTTAAGAAGGGGCTCCTTAGCATAATATACCCCTGCATCCTTAGAATAGGGGACCTTTAAAGGGTCCTTTAACGGGGTCTATAAGGGAATTATACTGATGTAGGGGACTTAATAATTCGAATAGGGTCCTGGGGGCTCCTGGTTATAGTTATAGTATCATATAGTTACCCCCAAACCCTATTCTACTGTTGATGATATAAATCCTGCATTACCATAAGGGCCCTAAACTATGGGAATAATGGTATATTCCTCACTACGGGTAATGCAGGATTTATATCACCAACCGTAGTTACTAAGGCCAGGCCACTACATAATGTAGGTCCAGGGTTCAAGTTCAGAGTGTACAGTTCTTGCAGGGCCGTCTTTTCTGCGATTCAGCACCTGTAGGCCTTAGTGACCCCTGAACGCGAACGCGAACGCGAACGCGCTGAACGCGGCCCGAACGCGTGTTCAGAACGCGGCCTCGTGAACGCGCTCACTTTGACACACGAACATTGCAAAAAACAGTCTCGTGGTCCAAAATCAGGGTTTGGGCACAGAAATTAAGGACCGGAGCTGCAGAATTCAAGTTAGGGACCTAAAATAATGGTCCGGGGATCTAAAGCTAAGGCTCGCGATCCGAGAATTCAGGTTTGGGGCCCGTTTTTAAGGACGCTCTGGTCCGAAATTAGGGTTTGGACACAGAAATTAAGGACCGGAGCTGCAGAATTCAAGTTAGGGACCTAAAATAATGGTCCGTGGATCTAAAGTTAAGGCTCGCGATCCGAGAATTCAGGTTTGGGGCCCGTTTTTAAGGACGCTCTGGTCCGAAATTAGGGTTTGGACACAGAAATTAAGGACCGGAGCTCGAGACTTCAATTTTTGGACCTGAACTAATGGCCCGGAGCCCTGAAATTAAGGTTGGCGACCCAAAATTAAGGACCGGAGCTGGAGAATTATTTAATTTTAAGGACCGGATCTCGAATCTCGAGAAGTCTGGGAGTCTGGGACCAGAAACTAAAAGGACCGGTGATATAAAATTTAAAATACTAAAATACTAAATTAAAATACTATACACCGTGACACCACACCACCAGGCCGGTGACCAGGAGTAGGAAGAAGAGGAGGACCTGAGCGGGATTATGAGTGGGTGGGAGCTTAGAGGAACTGAGGAATGAGTCATGAGTCATGATCATGAGTCATGAGTCATGAGTAGTCAGTCATGAGTCATGAGTAGTAGTAGTCGTAGTCGTAGTCGTAGTGGTAGTTGTATTTTTGGTCTTGGTGGCATAGTAGCAGCGGCAGTATCAGTAGCAGTAGTAGTAGTAGTAGTCAGTCAGTCGTAGTAGGAGTAGTATTAGTAGTAGTAGTAGTAGTAGTAGTAGTAGTAGTAGTAGTCGTAGTAGTAGTAGTAGTAGTAGTAGTAGTAGTAGTAGTAGCCGTAGCGGTAGCGGGAGCAGTGGCGATTGTAGGGCTAATAGAAGCAGCACTACCAGTCTACCAGTAGAGTAGTTAGTAGTAGCTATTACTAGTAGTAGTAGTAGTAGTGAGTGAGTAGTGAGTGAGTAGTGAGTGAGTAGTGAGTACCAGGCACCAGGACCAGGACCAGTACTAGGCACTGGGCACTAGGACTAGGCTAGGCTACGTGGCCGCGGTCCCGGCTTCGGTTCGGAGCTCGGGGTCGAGTGGAGGTCGGGGTAGTGGTCTTATTGGTTTTCTGCAGATTTGCAGGGTTTGTTGGAATTAGTTAATGAGTCATGAGTTGAATGAAATGGAAATAGCCGAGCTGGGAAACCAGTAAACCAGTAAACCCCAAAACTCGCAAAAAAGGAACCCGAAATAATTCCTGAACTCGTAATTCCCCGCCGAAGTCCGAAAGGAAGTGACTCAGTGACTCTGACCCGAGCCCTGAAAAGCGGTGCCGGGAGAGTTGCTGTGACAAACTTTATCCTGCCGCTCGCACACCCGAGCTTGTCGTCGTGAGTCGTGAAACTGGAAAGACAGTCCTGCTGTGGCAGACTGATTGAATAGCCCACAGCCCAACACCTTCAGGTAGAGCTGCTTTCGGAGCTCGAGCTGCTTGAGCTCGAGTCCTGCTCACTTTGCGAGGCTTCATTCACCAGATCATCGTTGAAACGGAAAACCGATGCTGCCACTGCAGAGCTCTTCTGTGTACGTTTCAGAGGCTTTCGGTTGAAAAGCAGCGGCCAATTGTACACGACATTCAAAAGCTTTCGTTTGAGGCCCACTTGCATCCGATTTCGGATTGGGGTCACCTGCCGGCACAGTGTGCTCCAGCAGCGTTCTGAAGTTCCTTGCGAAGGCCGCAGAGCCTTCAGTCGCAAAAAGATCTTTAGAAGTGAACTGCTCGGCTGTTTTTTCCGCCAGAACTCCACGACATCGTCTTCGGACTTCACTTTTTGCAACAAGCGCTCCATGCCGCTGCCAGGCAAAAGATCGCCACTCAACCACTTGCCGAAATCTCGGGCAGCTGCCTGACCTTGAGTTTCCATCCAGCTGGTGGCCAAGGACACAGACCATTGCCAGGCCTCCGGAAAGTCGAAGCCGACGCCCTTGACTGGGGGAGGTTTGGTCGAGTCTTCTTCTTCTTTTGCAAAAGTTGCAGACTCAATTGCAATTGCAGACGCAGACACTCAAGTTGAAGCGTGGGCAGTGGGCAGTTTGCAGCTTGAAATACCAAAAAAACGGTTTAGGGTTTGGGGTTGAACATTGAGGGTTAAACGGCTTTTAGTTTATAGTTTGTTGTTAATAGTTAATAGTATAGTAACGTATAGGGTTCAGGGGTCTTGCAACTCCTCTATTGCCGCCGGGCATCCAAACCGTCTTCCCCATGCATGAAAGCACTCCGCATCGACGGGTCCATGACGAAGGCGCAAGCATGCTCTCCACGTAGAAATTGCTCTCGTCGGTTGGACAAGACAGTCTGCAGCTGTTGAAGCCGCTCAGACTTCACCTCCGGATCCTCCTTCGTCATCCTGTCGACAAAATCACGTTTGCGGCAGACGTCGATGAGGTTCTTCTCCATCTGAAACCACGCAGGCACCATTGCAGCTAGGTGCATCTTCCCTGCCTTGCGGGTGAAGGCCTTGACAGGCTGCAGAATGCTCTCTGCACGCCGGCAGCGTTCTAGCGTCGGCTGTCTGTTCCAGAGCTTCTCTGCTCTCTCAACCCTGGCTTCGGCCGCTTTCCCTTTTGGGCGTGTCAAGTCCTTCCAAGCCTGCGATGTCATCAGGTCCCGCATGAAGTCACTGTTCTCGTTGAAGGCCTGTGTGACATCAAACGCCGAAGCAAACCGGGTCCTCCGCAGAACCTTCAACTTGACGATGCGACGGAGCTTCCTGTCCTTCTTGGCGTCTGCCTGATTCCGGCGGATGAAATGGTTCAGCTTTTTCTTCTTTCTGAAGACACGCTGGCTAAAATGTGCGTCCTTGACGATTTTGCCAAGCCAGGGGAAAACATCCATCACATCCTTCGCGAGCAACTCCCCTGCATGTTCCAGACAGCCGAGGCCCGAAAAGCCAGGTCCGAGCTCCTCCTTGAGGATGGCCAGTGCACCTGGACTGGACTGGACACGACATACTGTTTCTGCACTGCCTTGCCTTGCAGAAGGGCACCGGCAGGCAGTGCAAACTGCAAACTTTGCAAACAAAACAAACACCTCCCAAACCAGGGCAAAACAAGAGCCAACAGCGACGATTTCAAATTCAAAGACGGGATCTAAGGGTTGCGGTTTAAGAGGCTTAGGGCTTGAGGAGGAAAAGGCAAAACAAACCCAGTTGCTGCCGAAGAACCGCAGCAGTTGGTTGCATTGTCCGTTGTGGTTCCAACAAGTGAGTCACCGATCCGTGTCACGGATTCTTTCAGCAACTGTGCAATGTACTGCGAAGTCTTCTTGTCGGAACCAGCATCCACCAGGTCGACAAACAGGACCTCCCCATCTGCACTCTCAGCCAAGACGTTCAAGAGTTGCTCGTCTTTGCTTGAGGCCCCGTCGTGCACTAAAGCCCACGGCCCTCCTTTGGCAAAATAGGCATCCACCTTGCTTTGCAGCTCTTTGTGCATGGACTCAAGCAAGTTGTGAAATTCATGCCTTTTCGGAGGTGTATACTGCCCTCGAGACAGCAGCTGGAATAACTCGTCAGAGACAGGGTGAGAAACTCCACGGACAGAAACGGCTTGGACAGCAGCGGTGACGACATGAAGCCTCTTGGCATCCGTCAACTCCGCTTCCGTGAGTGGCTCTAGTACCTTCTCGTCCTTTTCTTCATCCAAAGCCACCAGACCAGCAAGTTTTGCCCAGGGCAGGACGTGGTTTTCTCCTGCCGCCAGCAATTCTCGAATGGTCTCAGCATCAGGCTTGTACTGCGGACAGCCCCTATTTCTGATGGTTTTGTCGCCCCGCACGCTCTTGACGAATGCCTTCATCTGCTCCGGGACTTCATCCACCCCGTGCAAGTCCTTGTACGCCTGCTCGGAGATTGGACCAAGCAAATGGTAGATGCAGCGGGTCGGACTCACCCCTACGCTTGTCCATCTCCCTTCGGCATGCAAAGCACAGTTCAGGCAAACCCAAGTCGGAGTCAAGGCGCCCTCTGCCACTGTGGATTTTTTCGAGCTGCTTGTCGCCTTTGTTGACATGTCCAGCCTCACGAAGTTACCCTGCAGCAGTTTCTTGACCACATCTGATCTTATCGCAGTCTTTTTGGCTGCTGTGACCGAGCACTGGGCCCATTCTGTCGGAACTCTTCCTCTCCACGCAGTGTCACCGGCCATGTCGCACTGATGGCGAACGAATGTGTAAAAAAAACAATGTAAACAGCAAACGCAGCTTCGGGGGTTCAGTCGGGTTGAGTGTGATTGTGCGTGTGTGAAATTGTGAAGGGAGGCGTCTCTTTGGCTCTTTGGTGACTTTGGTGTTTTGCGAGCTCCGCAGGCTTGAAGGAGCTTAGGGTTTGGGACTTGAAAGGAAAAGCCATGGTCTGCGACCAGCGAGTAGTAGCGAGTCGCGAGTATCGTCAAGTATCTTCCGTGTCTTGCTGGGTAAACGTAAACAATTAGTGAAGAAAGCTCCGTAGGCTTGAAGCAGTTTAGGGTTTGGGGCTTGAAAGGAAAAGCCGCGGTCTGCGAAGCACAGTGTATCTTCAATCTTCAAGTATCTTCCGTGTCTAGTCTAGTCTTGCTGGGTAAACAAAGCTCCGTACGGGTAAAAGAGGGAGTGGACTTCTCCTTTAATGTCCTAAGCCTTTGGGCAAGGAGCTTTTCTGCCGAGTCGGACCTTTAAAGGAAACTCGAACGGAACCCTTACAGGAACCCATGTGAGTGGGATCTTCAGCCCGTCCATACCATAGGGTTTAGTTTAGTTACCCTATATTAAGAGTTAAGAGGGTGTAGTAGTGAGGGCCAGACAGTCATATACGCTACTACGCTACCTTGGGCATTGGGGATTCACGCCAACAAGGGTTCGAGTTCGACCGATGTTCGGTCGAAGGGGCCGGGCCGGGGTTCGACCGAACTTCGCTCGAACGGGCCGGGGTTCGAGCGAAGTTCGGTCGAAGGGGTCGGCGGGGTCGACGAAGTTCGGGCGAAGGGGCCGGTGGGTTCGACCAATTTTGGGCGAAGCCTTCGTCAAACACTCGATGATGCTATATTTATATTTATTTTGTACGATTATTGCTAATAGCTAAGTATTACTAAGTATAAAAGTATAGTATGAAGAATTACACGATGAGGTTAAGAGTTAAGAGTTAAGACTGTTAAGTTAAGACTGTATGGTATGGTATGTATATAGTATAGTGACTTGTTGTATAATAATCTGGAGCTCGCCGTCGATCTGGCTCACGACGCCATGGGCCATGGAGGATGAGGCACCTGACGCAAGGAAAGTCAGGAGTTGCAGCAGGCAGGCACATGCTCCTAAAGTCGTCCTAGACTCCTAGACCTAGACTTGCACTCCGAAGAGGCTCAGTTTCAGACCAAGCTCATATTCCTCCTGCAAGATGCAGGTCTATCGGAACGGTGATCTTGTCTGTGACCCAAATTCCAAAGATGAACATGACTAACATGACTTGACTGTTTATGAACTTATGAAGTGAATTTCAGATGACACAGGACCAAATCAAACAAGGATACACGGGTGTAAAGAGTCAAAGAGGCTTGTGCTTCTTGGTGGAAAGTTACACAGCTACACTATTTTATGACAGTAGTCAAATGCCCCTGTAAAATACTGCAGCATCCTCGGTGTTGCTTGCCTGCTAGACTGACTTGAGCTATAGTATAGATTCTAGATTGAAGACTTGACTCTAGACTCTAGACTATGAATGAAGCCAGGGGCCAGGAGTGAGGATGTTCGAGAAGCACTCCGTGGAATTGTATTAAGTATTAATGTCCATGTGAGCTTGATGTCTGCCATGCAGTAAGAAGCCTAAGTCGCTGCATGTCCATGACGACTCCGTCGGACAGTCCCTGAATCCTGAAACCCAGCACGAGCTTTTGGCCACGTGCTTGCTATCAACTATCAACACGAGCTGAGTGCCACGTGTTCCAATTTAATATCCCAAAAATCTTATCCTGCCTGACTCTTGAAATTTGAGCACGAGCTCTTGGCTACGTGCTCAGTGCTTACTAAACACGAGCTGCATGCCACGTGTTTCAATAATATCTCGCCCGGTTACACTATCCAGCGACTGCCTGAGCACTGAGCACACGGGCAGTGATTCCCCTGCACAGACAAAGTATCTATGCGACACGAACTTGACTTGACAAACCTACCCTGAAACCCCTACTAGTTACTAGTTACTATAGAATAGAAGCCCAGCACACGGCCTTGCGACTCGCGACATGGGACCTGATCTGTGTAGTTCAGGATTCAGGAGATTAAGGAGGACTGACCGGGGCCTTACTCTTTTCCACATGAAATCTGAAATCTGCAGAAAACCGGCAAGTGTAGCAATGCCTTGCAGGGCCGCACGTGGTTGAGGAATCGAGGAAGCAAAAGCTCGGGTTCTGGGCCTGGGGAAGCAAACAAGTTCTGGGAACCTCACTCTGAGCCGGGCTTTGTTGACTCAGGCCATGCCTGCGAAGGCACCCCGACTCCTGACTCCTGACCTTAGAACAGGAAGTGACTAACATGGAGAATAATCTACAAGTGAAGTGACGCGGCTGCACTCTCTGGCAATGGCTGTGTAACTTCAAAGACTTCAAAGCAGTGCTGACTCATGTCAATGTCACATGTCTGTGTTGAGGCAGTAAGCCTGAGTACTGCAGTACCGCACTGAGTCCTGAGTCCTGAGGAGTCCTGAGTGCCTCGCCAAGGAACACGGACTCCACAGCCTGTCATGGGGGTATCTGGAATCTGGAACAGTGAGGACTGAGGACGAGAGAACGGCTCTTGCCACTTGTCACTTGTCACTTGTCACTGTCACGCATCCACGCAGCAGAGGAAGTTGCATTGTTTCTCGCGGGGGCATTCACGCGAATGATGATGAAGCAACGTGGCAGCCGCTGCAGAATTTCGATTGCATTTCTTATGTAAGTTCCACCCTGTTCTATCGACTATCGACAGAGGCTATAGGCTACACCGCTCTTAAATTTAAATTAAACACTGGATCCCGGCTCTGCTGGCTGCCAAAAGAATAGGCTTCCTTGGGTGATGCTTCCGGGTGAAACGTCCGTCTCGAGAAGAGACCGCAATACCTGACCGCAATGTCAGCACGAAATCTATTTCGTACAGATGTATACTGATTTGAGTGAATAGACCGACTGATGACTCAGGAATTGCTAACATCAATTAAATTCTGTGACCGTAGTACAGTTCAGAATGCTGAGTCAGGTAGCGAGGCATGCCGACAGTCGAATCCGATTGATGTCCAACTATCTTTGTGTAATTTAATAATTTATATGCATTCTGCATTGTATGACCAGCCCTTTTTCATGGTTCCCCCACAGAATAATAGAATAAACAGACCGGCGAGTAGAGTTTGTTAAACAATCAGTTCTTACTAAGGGATATAGGTTTAGGCGGTCTCTGTCTATTATTTCGATCGGCCTCGACTGTCGATTAATCCTCCTCCGACTCCTCTTCTTCCTCCTCCTCGTCACCGTCAGAGTCAGACTCACTGTCCGGCGGCGGCCCCAGTGCCCGGCGACTAGAAGCTGCCGCTGTCATGGTCTGGGAGGCTTGGACGACCTTAAGTCTTAAGTGACTCCAAAAGTCTAGCTTTAGGCTAGTATTGTTCATTTTGGATTACAAGAAGAAGCCCAAAAAGTGAAAATCATAAGTAAAATTTTATGGCCAAGCAACAGTGGCCTGATTGGATCGAAACCACATGGACAAAACAGCCATGTCGAGGGCATTCAGCCTTATAAGCCACAGATACCAAAGGTTGAACTTGTCGATTCCTACTAAACTCTGAGAACCCAAAAAGTTGAAAGGTTAGGTATTGAGCATCCAAGTAACGGAGAGGATGAGGATGAGGACATCCCAGCCCCAGGCAGCCCAGGCACTGGCACAGTCCCAGTCCCATAGTATTTCTCGGCAGCTTTTTTTTTTGACCCTGCCCCCTTCCGCTTCTTCTTGCCTAGGCTGTTCAGCAACCCACGGGGAAAAAGTATATGTCCTATTTTATAATTTATAATTTATAATAGGAACTAGGAACCCAAAATTATCAAAGTACAAAACTCTACCAGTGGACAGCCTTGTTTCGGATCCTGGGCTGCTCTCGCCGCTCCTCGTTCGCCGTGCCCGGGCGACCGTCGCCTAAGGAGTCGCCTAGGCTGTTCTTTAACCTAGTGGTAAAAAGTACTTTTTCTACTAAAATGGGAACCCAAAATCCTGAAAGTACCAACGTGTACCACTGCTTTGCCTGGTTTCGGCCTCGGATCCTGGGCTCCACCACACGGGGCTCGTGCTTCCGCCGCTCCTCTGGGTCGCCTAGGCTGTTCTTTAACCTAGTGGTAAAAAGTTCTTTTTTGTTTTTCTAAAATGGGAACCCAAAATCCTGAAAGTACCAACGTGTACCACTGCTTTGCCTGGTGTCGGCCTCGGAACCTGGGCTCCACCACACGGGCGTCACGGGGGGGCTCATGCTTCCTCTTCTCCGCCCTTGGCTCCTTCGCGGCCGTCTCGCTGTTTGTGCCTAGGCTGTTCAGTGACTGTTCAGTAACCCACTGGAAAGGAATATGTGTCTGGACTCTGGACTCTGGACTCGACTCTGGACTCTGGACTTATATCAGGAAGACAAAAAGTTCAAAGTAGCAAGTTAAGAGTCAGGTGCACCACTCCAAAACCTAAACCGGTAATTCCTCCATGCCACAGCCCTAACCCCTCAAAGCAAACCCGTCACATTCCCTGACTGACGTTTTGAAACTAATCTTTGTTGTAATAAATGTGTTATCTACTATCCTACCGACCCAATGCAGCACGAGCTCAGAGCCACGTGCTAAGCACGAGCTGAATGCCACGTGCTCCAATAAATTCTTTATTGTACGTAATCTTGTAATACTATTACTACTTACTAAACTAAAAATACTAAATTTCTAATCCAAGCACGAGCTGAAAGCCACATGCTAAGCAGGAGCTACAGCCTAAATCCGACCCACTGGGAAGGAAGACATTTCATAATTTCTTATATTATATTAGGAACAGAAAAACCTGAAAGTAGCAAATAGTAAGTACAAAGCTGTACCAGTGAACAGCCTGGTTTCGGAGCCTTGCCCTGGGTTCCACCACCACCTGCCGCTGCCGCTGCTTGTCGTTGGCGGCCGCGGCGGACTCTTTGCCTAGGCTGTTTAGTAACCCACTGGGAAGGAATACTTTTAACTTATGTTAGGATCAGGAGACAAAGACCTGAAAGTAGAAAGAGGTGCACCAGTCCTAAACCTAAACCTGTAATTCCTCCATGCCAAAGCCCTAACTCCTGACTCCTGACACCAATCCCGTCACAATCCGTGACTGACGTTCTGAAACAAGTGTTGATTGATTGTGTAATAAATGGATTATCTAAGCACGAGCTCAGAGCCACGTGCTAAGCACGAGCTGAATGCCACGTGCTCCAAGAAATTCTTTATCATTATTACTATATACAATACTAATACTCTAATACTCTTAATTTTAATTATGTTTCATTCTAGGCACGAGCTCAAAGCCACGTGCGAAGGAAGAGCTATAGCCTAAATCCGGGAAGGAAGACATGTCTGGTTTGTATTAGGGAACACAAAAACCTCAAAGTACAAAGTACAAAGCTGTACTGAACAGCCTGGTTTCGGCGCCTTCTCTCTTGCCTCTCTGCCCGCCGCTGCTCCAGTGCCGCCCGGGCCCTTCGATCCTGCGAGGTTTGCCGGTCACGCCTGCGAGCCGGCTCAGGGGCCTCAGGGGGGGGAGCAGCCGCCTCCTCAGGCGGGACCGCCTTCTCCTCCTCCTGCTCCCCGGCCCCATCCCCAAGCGGGACGTTCTCCTCCTCCTCCTTCACCTCTTCTTCCTCGAAGGATGGGGTCTCTTGAACTTCGCTCCGGAACTTAGCGATCTCACTTTTCGCGAGAACGCTAATCTCGTAGCTGAAGTCCGTCCAGTCCTTCTGGTCCTCGTCGTAGACCTGCCAGCCTTGGACTGGCAGGGTCTTGCTGTCGGGATCACGGACATCGGCCTCGTGCCACAATAACGTCACGTTATTCTGGCACCGGTCCTGGACTTGAAACCACCCGTCTCTGGTTTGCCCCAACCAGCTGACCTCGTTTGCCCACCGCCTGGGCACAGAATTACATTAATCAGAAAGAAAAAGCTAGAAGCCTTTATTTCTGAATGGTTCTTCCAGGGAACTCCAAAGAAAAAGTTCTGAAGTATCCAAAACCAAGTCTCTTCGTTTTGCCGACCTTCTTCCACTCCCAGATGCCAACCAGGTGCTCCTGGAAAAACTTCACTTGCCGGGCTGGAGGCTCCGCGGCCTTGGTCACCCAGCAGAAGGCCTCGAGGTTTTCCATGAGATCATCGAGATCTTTCGGCATGGTGCTACTTCGAGGGTCAGGGACCCAGGGACTTAGTAAGTAGGTAGTGACGAAAAGGGACCCTAATTGGGGTTCTGGTGCTTATAAGTCCCTAACATAAGTAGTTCCAAAGTCCCCCGACTCCCGACCCTCCAAGGACCGCCACAGGGCACTGTTGGAAAGTTTGAAATGTGAAAACGTGATGACTTAACAGCTTAACAGTGTCACTGAGTACTTGATTACCTCAATCTCTGAAGAATGAAGAATATTACACAGGCGAAAGATCCGGATGCATGCTCAGATGAATGCTCTTACTTAACCTGTGGACTGTAGACATCCTAACTATCCTAACACATCCTCATTGCAAAGGGTGAGTGCATGCTGCTGGAATGACCCGACTACTGTGACCCGACCGAGACAGGGCCCTTACTTCACGTGCAAAAGCTGCAGTCTGGAGCCACGCCACACATTGCAGTCAAGCTTGCCACTTGCCACATGCAACTGCGAGACAGACAGAGGATCAGACGTGAGGCTTATCAGTTGTAAACGGAACTCTTCTCTCTCGCACCTGTCGCAGCTCTCGCAGTGACAGAATGACAGAATGAATGCAGGAAGCAGGCAGCCAACGAATGAAAGCGAGTCTGGGCGACGTAATCTCGTCGACGAAGGACGACTCGACTGTAGACGTTGCAGCTGTACCTGTCAAGGGCCAATGTCATATGTTCATTTAAATGGAGAGTTGTTCCAAGCCTGAACACTCGCACCGCCCTCAGCTGACTCCTGTCCTCCCACTAGCACGTGAAAGCCATCAGGCATTCGTCCAAGCTTCCCAAAGTACAACCAAGCAGCAAACTAGCCTAAGCCCTTGGCCTAAACTAGCCTCGGCGCCAAAGTCGACAACTTGACAAGCCTGAATGCAAATCTAAATCACGAAACGCTCGAGTGAGCAATGAAAGACTTCATTGATTCATTGGACCTGACTTGACTACTTCAGTTGTCTCGACTCTCGACCCTGAGCCTGCCCGAGACTAGTGACTAGAGCGACCACACCATGAATGAACTCTGTCTCAAATCCGACACGGTCCGACACTGGAAATTCAAAAAAAAACAACCCTCTGAAGCAGCATCAACGACTGGGAACTCGAGGAAACTCCCTGAGCCCCAACCCGAGCCGGAGGGGCACGGCCTGGGAGGAGGTGTGCCAGGCTGAGAGCCACGGAACCTGACCGAAGTCAGGCCCCCGCGGCCACCCTTGGCCAAGATGAAACCTGGGCTGAGAGCCACGGAGCCTGACCGAAGTCAGGCCCCCGCGGCCACCCTTGGCCAAGATGAAACCTGGGCTGAGAGCCACGGAGCCTGACCGAAGTCAGGCCACCGCGGCCACCCAAGCCAAGATCAAACCTGGGCTGAGAGCCACGGAGCCTGACCGAAGTCAGGCCACCGCGGCCACCCAACCCAAGATCCAACCTGGGCTGAGAGCCACGGAGCCTGACCAAAGTCAGGCCACCGCGGCCACCCGAGCCGAGCTGAAAGCCATGAAGCCGCTGCCGCTGAGCCGTGGGCAGCCTTCCAATCCATCGAGTACACGCCTACCTCCCGACTCCCGACTCCCTACTACCTACCTTCCACGCCGATCCCTCGCTCTCTCCCTTTCACCCTGCATGTAGAACCTCTCTCTCTCTCATCGGCACTCTTGGTCCTTGCCTTGACAAGGTTTCGCCCTACCTCCAGCCATCTCTGGCGGCAAGCGTCACGGCCGAGTGTGGGCAGCAATTGCTGCAAAGCGGGAGACTCCACTCCAATCTGGACACGACATCTGCAAAGCCTCGTCCTCTAGCATGTAGCCGCCCACACTCCCTGTGCTTCTTCCGCGAGAGCAAGTGATGTGGAGGGGAGCTTGTGTCCATTGTTCATTGTGCATGCTACATGTGCAGAATAGTTTCAGCCAGATGCTGCACGCGGTTGTCAATGAGTGCAGCTCTCAATATTCAGGATCCCACGGCCGCACGCATGTGGTTCAGGGGACGGCATGTCCTGCTGCGGAGAAGAAAGCACAAGCTTCCTCTACGACCAGCTACTAGGCAATTAGGCAACTAGCAGCAGTTTCTCAATGCCGCTACGAAGCCAAGCAATCCGGCAGGCAATTCTTTGCTTTTCAGGACGCTGCGATGTAAAGCCGTCCAAAACTTGTCGGACTCCGGACTCCCCGGACACTCTCTTAAAAGCAACGGCCGTTCAGTCCAGTCCCTAGCTGATTTGAGGCAATGGCAATGGGCTATGGCCTTTGAACTCTTCGCAGTCTCTTTTTGGGCACTAAGGAGCCATAAGTTCGGAAACTCTGCTCTGCAGTAGAACAACCCAGAAGCTCAAAGCCCTAAAACTTGAATCCACGGCCCAAATATACAACCCCAAGCACAGGCACTGGCACTGGGCCGGCACCACCCTTGTCCTTTTAGAATTTAGAAGTAATAGACAGAGGCCTAGACTTATATACTATACCTATATTATATCCCTTATTAGTAGGAATTAATTAAGGAGATCCACTAGCCGGTCTGTTTATTCTTCTGACTTCTGAAGGACCATGAAAAAGGACAAGGCCGGCGGGCCGTCTGTGGAATTTGTGGAAAGAGTCCGGAAAGAGTGGCAGGGCCGGTCCGACCTTGGTTCAGGCTTTATGTCTTTTGGCTCGAAAAGAATTCCTAGGATAGTGCTTTTCGGGGTGTTGCCTGTTTCTTTTGAGCGAATCTCCAACGTCAAGAGGACTCTTATTCTGACCGTTCTCCGTCAACAAGGGTGTTGCGGTGTTCCATGTCTTGCCGTTTCAATACGGGGGAACATTCGGATGTTCTGTCCACTCTTGACTGTTCAAGGGCTTTAAGCACTGCACCCGCTGCTGCCAAGACTCCAGTGGACCGAAACTGCAGCGGAGTCTGCAGGTTTCCAAGGTCCAATCCTGTACATGGTTGGGTTACGGCGGTTCGGGCTTAGGCTTTAGTCTAAAATTTAGGAGCAACTGCCTCTTTTCATTGTCCCTGAAGCTGCTGCAAGGACATCATAAAACAGATGCAGGTTTTAAGGGCTGCTTGTCAGCTTCGGCAGCTTCGGTTCTGGGCTTCTTCAGGTTCAGAGCTGGCTTTTCTACAATCTAAGTTTAGACCCCTCGGCCTCTGACCAGATGCCCAACCACATCAGTCGTCTTCTAGCTCTGGTTCCTCCTGTGAGGAATGTTTGTTTAATTAGGACATGGGCTGAAGCAAACAAAAGGGCGCATTGGGATCTTCTCGTCCTCATCTGATCCCAGCGGCTTCTCAGAGTCGGCAGATCTTGCCGGCTGGACCTGCAAAAACAAATGCAATTTCTTCCTGCTGCCTAGGGCCGGACCACTTCACAGCACCTTCTTCATGTCGATGTCCATCAAAGCCTGCAACGAGACGTGACATGCCCTGCACTTGCCATTGGTGTGATCACCGAACGGGCAATTCCAGCTTGCTCAGCCTCATGCGCCTCATCTTCTGATCCAGACTCATCTCCAGATTCAGGCAGCTGGACCTGTAAGGAGAAATGCATTCTTGCATTGCCGACTACGGAAACTTCAGACGTCTCGGCACCGTCTGCAGCATGTCGATGTCCAGAGCCTGCAAGGAGATGTGACATGGCCTGCCCTGCACTTGCCATCGGTGTGAGACAATGGGCATCATCCAGCCAGGTCAGCCTCATTTCCTGATCCATGCAACTCATCTTCAGATCCAGGCGGCTGCTCCTGCAAGGAGAAATGCAATTTCATCCCACTGCTGACTAGGAAGAAAACTACCTCACACGTCCCGGCACCTTGTCATTCTCCTTCTCGATGTCCGACCATGGCTCCTGCAACGACACATGACTCACATGACATGCCCTGCACTTGCCATTGCTGTGAGGCTGTGAGACACATCACCGAACTGAACTGGCACATCCAGCCTGCTCAGATCCAGGGCCATCTCCCGATCCCGATGCATCCGACTCAGCCTGCAAGGACAAGTGCAGCCCGTTCCTACTGACTACGGCGACACCTGGACATGTCTCGGGACCTTCCCCGTCGCGATGTCAACCTGCAATTTGGCAAGACATGCCATGCCCAGCACGGGCCATCGGCCACCGGTGTGAAGCATTTCACTCACCAAAGCCCGTCCTTCGGGGCAGCCTTTGCCTTCTGAGCTCGTCCTTTGCCACCACGACCGCCACGACCGCCACGACCACGGCCACGAGCCCGGCCGTCCGCGGTCTGCTTTTGCGGCAACTCATCTTTGTCGACATACAAGACACAGGACCCCTTGGCAGTGAGGGTCTTCTTGGTGACCAGGTGCAAGGCGACCGGAAGCCAGCACTTTGCCTGGGAGTCTTCGTGATACTCCAACTCCCAGGCCAGCTGCACAGCTGCCGCTGGCTTGCCGTTCGGCGGCCAAAAAGCGGACGGAACCGAAACCGAGGCAGCGATTCTCCGCTTCCGCACCTGCACAGGTCATACTGCAATTGATTCTTGGTGCAGTCGACATGCTTGAACTCTGAACACTGAATCGAATGCTGAATGCTGAATGCTGATTCAAAACGGATGGAAGGAAGGAAGCAGGCCTGCAGACCCTTGTCCTCTGACTCGGCCACGTCGTGGCAGAAGACGGATTGTCGATCCGTGTTGGCTTCCAGCAGGTTCTTGAGTCGCTGGACCTCGCCTGAGATGGTCGGACGATGCAGCAAGAGAAGGTTCTTCAGGACACACGGAGCTTCAGTCGAAACCACCGGCTACCTTTCATGTTGCTTGTGTGGGTAAACAGAACCGTATGTGCTTCGCTTTGCATGGCAAGGGCAAGGGCATCTCGGTCAGAGACTTTGCAATCCACTGTTGTCCGTAACAGCCGAGTTTTTGGACACTGGACACTTTCAAACTTGACACACTCTGACACACGCAGAATATCCAATTCTGTCCGAGTACCGTCGACAACCACGAAATCCTGGAGTGCCAGCTTGAACTCCATTGCATTCGGGCTTTGCAGGCCTTTCTTGCCGTGCACGAAGGCATCCTTGGACACTTCACAAATGCAATGAATCCAAGTGCCCGCGGGAATCTTGACCTTCTTCTTCGTCTCCTCCAACTCCAACCGCCAGCCCTGCTTTTTGGCCGCGGCCACAAAGCCGATCTTGCCCAGATCTTCCAGCACGCACTCGTGTCGCTGCCGGTCGGATTCTGGCGCCGGCACGAGCTGCTCAGGCTTTGTTGAGTTCTGGCCTCCCGAGAGTGCAAGCCAATAGCCAATAACTCAACTGAGGGCATGGGCATGGACAAAGAAAAGCTAGCACGCCATTGCAGGCTGAAATATCCCCACCTGAACCTTCAGCTTGTCCGGTTGTGGCTGGCCCAGGCTCCAAAGTGTCCTTGCCTCCGGAGAACACAACCCATTACATGGACGACGCATGCAGAATCCTATTTCGCACTTCGCACAACTCACAAGATCCAGTTGCAGGCTTGTTGTTCCCCACCTTCATGCTGCACTCTCTGGCTCTCCGTCGGAGGTGGTGGAGACTGTGGAGAGTCCTTGCCTCACGAGAACACCACCCGGCCCGGGACATGGACGACGCATGCAGAATCAGGCAGCATCCTATTTCGCACTTCGCACAAGAGATATCCAGTTGCAGGCTTGTCTTTCCCCACCTTCATCCTGCACTCTCTGGATCTTTGTCGGAGGTGCCTCTGGAGAGTCCTCGCCTCACGAGAACACAGCCCAGCAAATAGATTTCGCATCCAGGATTCTAGATTCTAGGTGGTGTCTTGCCTGGTGGACGCTTGGCAGCACCAGGGGGTGTCGTGTCTGCAGGCAAGGACATGAAGCACAACGGCAAATGCTCACTGAATGCTCACATGTCAGTCTGCACTCCTTCTGCTGCCGCTGCCTGTCTGCACGACCTGTTTTTCCTCGGTGTTCTGCTCCTCCTCTTCCAGGGCATCCTCCCCACTTGGCAGCATCGGGCCTCGAGACAACCCTGCTCCTAGCAGTACTGTACCGCGGCTACTACTGCTGCGACGCAAGCTGCTCCCGAGGCAACGGCCTGCAGAACTGTGCCGCTTCGCGGCAGCAAGCACGAGCTTCACCGCTAGCTCGCCCTGGAAAGCTTTGATGTCCTCCTGGGCTTCCAGGCGCAGCACTGGCTCCCGGTAAGGCGACTGTATGATCACGGGCGACAACGCCACAACCTGACCAGTGCCCGTGTCGCCATCCGAGCCATCATCGATGCCAGGGGCATCTCCATCCAAGTAGTGCACATAGTGCAACAAGCTCTTGGATGTGACTGGCGAACACTTCTTCGCAGCCAGCTTCTCCGAGTTCTCCCTTCGGAAGTTCAGGCTCAATACGGCTTTGCAGTCGTACGCTAGGGCTGCCTGCATGGAAAGGAACGGACCCGTGACCGTGATCACAGCCTCACCGGCCACGAAGTCTCTGGCTGCCACCAGGCCGGGACCCTCCCGGAAACAGGATTGCACCAAGGCCACCTGCATTCTCAGACGCAGCACGCTCAACAGACTCAACAGCAGCAAAGAAGTGGCACGGAAGTCTAACCTTACCTTAGTCCCGAGTCCCGACTCAACGTTGTCACTCTATGCTGTCCCACATGCCCGGTGCCTCCTGATCCAGGCAGCTTTTGGCGATGCTGAGGCCTGCGGGTAGGCGGTTCAAAGTGTAGCTGGGCACCACGGTGTCTTCTTCCTGGTTCTTCTTGCTGCTTGGGCTGGCAGTCAGAGTCAACGGACCTGACGGAAGTGTCAGCTCGGGCTTCGCTCCGGCAAGCTGCAGCCACTGCTTCTGCCAGCGATCACTCAGGACCTGGGAGTACTCACTCGCCCGATCATCCAGACAGGTTTCCCGTGCCACATACGCAAGAAGTTCCAGGTCGGTTTCCAACTTATCCAAGACATCGTCTGTGTTGCTTGGGTTGCTTGACAACCGACGACGGCAAAGCTTTGTGGCCGACTCCGCAATGGCCTCCTCGAAGAACTTGGTCTTCCTCGGTCTCTGCTCAGGAACAGGTTGTTTTGCGCAGAAGAAAGACGGAGGCTGTGTTAGTTCGTTCTTTTACGTCTTTTTCCTCCATCCAATTATTTGCTGTCAAGCCTCGCAGGGACCTTTTGTGTTTGCATCCCCAGCCAGGCCCAAGGCGCTGCCTTTTCTGCTGATTCCTTGCTGTACTCCAGCTGCAACAAGGAGAAAAGGAACGGACCCGGATTCATCTCCACGAAGGTGCATTTCGGAGGGAAGAGATTCAGCGAACGGAAGAGCTGCTGAGTGAAAGACTGGTCGAAGATCCGATCCCAAAGCAACTTGCCGTTGGCTCCACGCGGGACCTGGCTGTCCTTTTTGTCGGAAGAAACCGGTGCGAAGTCCAGAAGGCACGTCTTGTAGGCAGGAGACGACAGGAGCCTGGCAAGCAGCAGCACATATGCAACCCTCCTCCCGAGCATGTGAAAAAGAAAGTGTTCAGTGTTCACTGTTCACCATGGAATTGCTGCCGCATGTGCCTCTTTCAGTAACTGTATCCGGACTCGGACTCGGCTCTCCATTCCAAAGCCCTAACTCCTGAAACCAAGCCCGTTTCAATCCCTGACTGAGGTTCTCGTTTTGTTATTATATAATCATTGAATAATCATGTATTAGTCATGTATCTTTATTATCTAAGCAGCTTAAGCACGAGCTCAGAGCCACGTGCTAGGCACGAGCTGAATGCCACGTGCTTCAAGAAGTTCTTTATTATATAGACATAGAATACTATTAATTTGCTGAGCTTGACCTCGGAGCCACGTGCTCAGCACGAGCTGAATGCCACGTGCTCCAATAAAGTCTTTATTTCTTATATAGATGTATTATTAGATTTCTAAGCACGAGCTGTTAGCCACGTGCTCTGCTAAACACGACCTACAGCCTAAAGCTGAAATGCTTGATCTGTCATTTCTTCAGCCCGTCATCGTAATCCGCGAAGTCCTACATGCCAGAGCCAGAGACTGCCGAAATCCCAAATCCACACAGCTCGAAAATTAACTCCAACGCCCTGAACCTAACACGAAACGCCTCAATTAAACCTATACTTGTGTATCTAGTATCTATTATCTATTAGAGACGAATATTTTCTGCGGTAATGATGTCCAAGATCTCTGTAGGCATGTACAACCCGAGTGAAATGGAATACTTTCAAGTTCAAGGTTAAGTCTCAGTCAAGAATCAAGAACAGCAGTAACGAGTGACTAGTAACTAGTAACGAAGGAAACAAAGGACAGTAGCAGTTTTCAGGAGCAACCTCGTAGTAACCAGCTTTAGTCTCGGAGTGCGAGTATCTGTTTCAAGGGGAAACTACGGATGCATGACTAACCCTACAGCCCAAACAGCCACAAAAGCTGCAAGCATGTGCCTTGCAGTCACCGTATTGGGAGTGGGCTCTCCATCCTCGTGCACCACCAGCATGTTCACGACTCGCACTTCCGACAACTTCTCCACCGTGGTGCTCAGTTTCACACTGACCCGGCGCAGAACGGTTCCTGCATCTGCACCGACGAGGCTAAACACCTCCTTTTCCACAGCCATGCTGGCGGCAGGGTCACCCGGGAGAACGAGAATGCCCACACTGTTGAGGGAGCTTTGACGCATCCGCAGCAACGAAAGGGCATCCTGGCACTCGCCTTTTGAGGAACTCGAGAGGTCCTGCGGCACGACTCAGGACTCGGACTCATATGCTGTTTCCACTCACGCTTGCCTGCATGCGAGAATGCTCCGTGAACAGGTTTGCAAACAAACACTCCGATCCTGGAACCACACGGCCCCGCTGGTTGCCAGCTTCAGCTGCCAGTGTGTAGGCAAGGAGCTCTCGAGCAGCACGAAACGCTCCTGCACGCAGGGGAAAGGGGAAAGCTCACTCGGTTAGCTCAACCAGGGGTCCCGAGCTTGCAGGTGAGGACTCAGGACCGTCGCCGGATAGTCTAGTAAAACCTAGAATGCGACACCTGTCACCACTGACCACTCACCACCCGTCCTGCTTCTCTGCTTCCACCCGGGCCTTCTGTCGCTCGGCACCCTGGGCAAGCAGGGTCGTAGCCTGGGTGATGGCTTTGTCCAAGTGTTCTCTCATGTCGTGCCACTGGCTGGTCCGCTTGATTTGCAGCAGCCTCTGCCTGTTCTCCAAGAAGGAGCTCTTGTCGGCGACTGACTGCTTGGCCGCCTGTTCTGCTTCCTCCAGTTCCTTCGCCCGCTTCTTGCGCTCTTCACGATCAGCTGCCGCATTTTGTGCGGACAGAATTGCCCTCAAAGCCGAGGAGTTGCTCAAAGGAACCGAGTCCAGGGCCCCGGTGGCAAAGGCATGCAGCATGCTCTTCTCGTCGGCGGCTGTCAAGCTGTGCTTCCTCTTCAGGGGCTCGTAGTGCAAAGCAAAGTCTACACTCAGTGCAATGATCTTGTCCAGATCGTGCAAGGCTGTGGCGAGAAAGCCTCTGACAGGGCAAAAATCCTACAACGCCAGTCTGTCTTAAGTATAGGTCTTGCACAGTGCAGAGTGCAGACATGCTCTCGACTCTCGACTCTCGACTCCCGCCCGCCTTTCAGCATCTCCGCTTGCTTCAGGCCGAGCCCTGCCGCCTTGCCTTGTTGTTTCACGCCCGCCATGAGCACGCGGACCTTCTCCAGGAGCCTCTGAACCAGTGCCAACTGTCCCAGCGGTGTCAGCTGTGCTTCTTTTGCCGACGAAGAGGACGTTCTTTGCATGGCAGGAAGCAGCACTTTCGCATTTCGCCAGAAGGCTACTGGAATTGCTTCGACGCCGCCTGCATGTTCGTCGGCCCACTTGGCTGCAAACTGGAGAACTGACGGGTCAACACGATCAAGTATGATCTTGAGCCGCTTGCAGTCCACGGCAGGCTTGCTTGCAAAACCTGGGATCTCAGCCTTCAGCAGCTCCTCGAACTCCTGCGGGCGGCTGCAGCTAGGCAACACCAAAACTAAAACACATGCCTGCGAACATATACAACACAACAGATAAGTCGTACATACTCTGAAACTGAAATGGACCCCCTGCCGCGGGCCTTCAGCTTCATGCATTTGAAAGCCGTGGCTTTCAGAAGCTGAATCACTTCCATATAGGACCAGTCCGTGCTGCCATACTTCGCACGAGCACCATCCCCCAAGCCACGGATCAGGGACCTCTGCCATTCTTCTGCAGACTGCAGCTTCTTCACCTGCCAACGTGCTGCCCAGTGCTGGCACTGGCACAATTTGCGGCACAATAGTCTAGATTTTTCTCTGCCGCATGTTAACACAGTTAACACACCTAGCCCTAGCCCTGGCCCTGGCCCTGGCCTCGCCAGGGATGGACGCTGCCATGGCGACCAGAAAGTCCGGGGCCTTCACGGACTGCTGAAAGCCTCGGTATTGGCCCGGCAACATCATCCTGTACGTGACCCGTCGACAATCGGTTTCACCCTATTGCAGCAGCAGCAGCAGCAGCAGCAGCAATGCAGCAGCAACTATCTCTTCTCTTGCCTGTATACAGTATACAGCATAGTATACATTAGTATACATTCTGCTAACTGCTAAGGGGCAGTACTGAAAAAACATGTGCAACGCTGCACATCGCTGGTGGCCCCGCTGGTACCGCAGCCATCCAGCCTGAGTGTCGCTGCTCGACTCGTCTGTCTCGCTAGGCTTGCTACTTGCAACTTGCTGACTGGATGTAGAGCTGCACTGCACATGCATGTCAGTCCGGCCTTTGGCTGCTTGTCGCCCTCTGCCTCGGCCTCGATGTAGACGAAGTGCATGTTCTGGCCTTTGTCCCAGCACCGTGCCTGGCCGGCGACACGAGAGATGTCATGAGTCAAGAGTCATGACATGCAATAACTTCGTTATTATATACTATATAAACTGTTTTTCTGTGTCTAAGCACGAGCTCAGAGCCACGTGCTAAGCACGAGCTGAATGCCGAGTGCTCCAATCATGGTCTTGTTATGTATTCGAAGCACGAGCTGAGAGCCACGTGCTAAGCACGAACTGCATGCCACGTGCTCCAATAAATTCCCTGTTATAGACTAGTGAGTAGTATCATATTGAGTCAATCAATAATATTGAGCATGCTTTTCAGTTCCCCGCCTCGAAGTAGGACTGCACCTTGCTGCGGATGGCTGCCAGACTGACACTCCGCCAGCCACTTTCATTGGTGAGGTCGGCACTGAGTTGGACCAGATTGGGGCATGAGTCGCCGGTGCTTCCACGCAGCTGGTCTGAAAGCCAGTTGAAGTACGGCTCGTAGCCTTCTGCAGGAGACCGCAGCTTCTCGTTGTCTAGCCAAGCGAAGAAGCCCTGGAGCTCGCTGTGGCCGCTGCATTCCTCGACCTCGACTCCCGTCTCTGAGATCGCATCGGACTCGTCGGCCATGATGCCCGCAACGAAAGAGGCCCACAGGCGGCCCTCAAGTAGTCTGTTGTTTGCAAGTTCAGCAAAACCTACCTATGTCTCGAGAGTCTCATCTGCTCTGTCTGTCATGTGCCACGTTGAGGTGGTGGTAATGTCATGTCCATCTGCCTTAGCTGGACTTTCTGTCATCGGCACAGAATGTCATGTGGAGTCCTGACTCCTACTGAGTACTGAGTAGTACTGAGCCTAAGCAAAAGCACACACACACGACGATTCTCAAACGCTTGCTTCCAGGGAGGAGTACTGTCTCAGGCAGGGGTTCCCAACAGCGTTTTGGAAGTATGCAGTATGCAGCACGAGCAGAATCTCGGGCCCTTTTTTTGCTCATGCTTCAGATAACTTCAGATGCAGCAAAATCAACACCCAGGCTTGCGAAGCTCTTCGACTTGCTACTCTCACGCTTGCCGCTAAGCCCTAGGCCCTAGGGGCTTTGGGGCTTAGGCCTTCGTGCTTTCGGGCTTTAGGGCTCAGGGCTGCAAGTTCCAGGGCTTAGGTTTTAGGGAGGATGACCGGGCTAGGCTTCAAGGGCTTACTTACTTAACGCTTCAGGGTTTGCTCGTTTGCTCCGGCTTGAATATATCTTTATTATGAATGTTATTCAACTTCAACTTCGGGGTGCCTGGGTTTAGGGGGTTTAGGGTTCTTACGGGGGTTTAGGGCCTAAGCAACATCAGCAGCAGCAGACGCATGATCTCTCGAAAACCCACGTGCAAGGCTGCAAGCGGACTGTTTGGATTTTTCACCTCCCGTCGCTGCTGAAATGCTAAGTTGGGAAATAGGACAATCCACTCTCCGTCCACCGATGCAGGAACGCAATCGTGTTCTTCAAGCCACTTCTTGGACGTCCATTCCTTGATACAGCCCAGGCAGTACTGATGCCGATGCTGCGGCTTCTTGCGATTGCAGAGATGGCGGTGGCATACCTCGCAGCGAGCTTCACAAAGCTCCAGCCGTGGTTCGGGATGGTCGTGCACTCCGGACCATCGCCCTCGTGCCATAATAACACATTGTTATTCTGGCAGTGGTCCTGGACTTGAAACCGCCCGTCTCTGCTTTGCCCCAACCAGCTGAACTCGTTTGCCCTCGTGCCATAGTAACACATTGTTATTCTGGCACTGGTCCTGGACTTGAAACCGCCCGTCTCTGCTTTGCCCCAACCAGCTGAACTCGTTTGCCTCCCTCCGCTCTCTTCGAAACGACGCCACCCAAGTTTAGGGTTTTTCGAAGCACGAGCTGAGAGCCACGTGCTAAGCACGAACTGCATGCCACGTGCTCCAATAAATTCCCTGTTATAGACTAGTGACTCGGACTCGTCGGCCATGATGCCCGCAACGAAAGAGGCCCACAGGCAGCCCTCAAGTAGTCTGTTGTTTGCACGTCCAGCAAAACCTACCTATGTCTCGAGAGTCTCATCTGCTCTGTCTGTCATGTGCCACGTTGAGGTGGTGGTAATGTCATGTCCATCTGCCTTAGCTGGACTTTCTGTCATCGGCACAGAATGTCATGTGGAGTCCTGACTCCTACTGAGTACTGAGTAGTACTGAGCCTAAGCAAAAGCACACACACACGACGATTCTCAAACGCTTGCTTCCAGGGAGGAGTACTGTCTCAGGCAGGGGTTCCCAACAGCGTTTTGGAAGTATGCAGCACGAGCAGAATCTCGGGCCCTTTTTTGCTCATGCTTCAGATAACTTCAGATGCAGCAAAATCAACACCCAGGCTTGCGAAGCTCTTCGACTTGCTACTCTCACGCTTGCCGCTAAGCCCTACGCCCTAGGGGCTTTGGGGCTTAGGCCTTCGTGCTTTCGGGCTTCAGGGCTCAGGGCTGCAAGTTCCAGGGCTTAGGTTTTAGGGAGGATGACCGGGCTGGGCTTCAAGGGCTTACTTACTTAACGCTTCAGGGTTTGCCCGTTTGCTCCGGCTCCAGGGGCCTCAGATTAGGAGCGGCTTAAGGCTTTGCGGTTTGGTCTGCGGATTGAAGGTTGGGTCTCACGGTTTTAAGGGCTTTAGGGCAAGCAGGCTGAGGGCTTCCGGCTCGGGCCGGCTGTAAGGGAGGGCTTCGGCCATGAGCTGAAGGCTGAGGGTTCAGCGGCTTAGGGCTGGATCACTCAGATCCTTCCACGAGGCGGCGAGGATTTTCCTCGGCACCTCGTGGAGGGACCGGAGGGGTTCCAGGGCTCAACCCAGTCCCAACATTGGAAAGCAGAATACCAACAAGACAGAATGTCGAAAGATGAAGCAAGCAAGTTTAACTCTAGAGAATTATGGCACTCTGCCTTATTGGCACTCTGCCTTCACCTACAATTCATGTTGGGATATCACTCATCATATGAAAGGCAACAGCTTTGCCGAACTCCGGGGTGTATCCGGGATCAAGCCTGAAGCTGCCGGCTGCCAGCGCCTCGGAGTCAGGGTCAGGGTTTGGCTTTCGGTTTGGGTTTGGGGTATGCAGTGAAGAGGCCTTTGGCCCAAGGGTTGAAGGCTATGTTGATTTCGGATTTGGGGCTTGATGCTCGAGGACTCGAGGCTCTGGGATGGCTTCCGGGCTTAGAAATTTATTGGGCTCGGGGTTTGGGGTTTAAGGGGCTCCAGGCTTAGTGCTTACGGCTCCGGAATTCCAGGAATAGGCCTGAAAAAATCGGGCTCAGGGCTTCGGGCCTAAGGCTTTGGGGCTCCGAGTCAGGGCTGAGGGCTTGGGGTTTATTCGGGGCTCGGGGCCGGGGCTCGGGGGCTCAGGCCGAAAGGCTGGATCATTGCTCTCCCTTACCTTGGATTTGGATTGTGTGCGTCCCTCATGCCTAAAGAACGGTATGGCTTTACGCTCTTTCAGCTCGGACGCATTCAGAATCCAGACTCTCGTTTTCGGCAGGTCGCTTGACTACTGCGGAAATCCACATACTGCGAGGAAAAAGACAGCTCAACAAAAGGTAAGGCCACGCATGACTCAGTATGAGGATCCCGAAGGACTGTCCGGCTGTCCGGCTGCCAAAAGGTCCTACAGCTACCTTAAGGGAAGGCCGAAAGGTGGTTTCACTGAGTCAATGACTCAGAACTCAGAACTCAGAACAGCTGGAGGAGCAGGCAGTGCAGTCATCATCAAAGGCTTCCCAACTAGGGCGACTCCGGGTCCCTGAACGCTCTTCTTCTTCTCGGAAGCGGTGGGCGGAGGATTGGAGGCCTCGCCTTGGCCTCGGCTTTGGCCTTGGCTTTGGGGCCTAGGCTCTTCGGCCTCGCCTTGGCCTTGGGGCGGACCGGGTTGGCTAGGAGGCTCTTCGGCCTCGCCTTGGCTTTGGGGCCGAGCACCCTGGGCCTCGCCTTGGCTTTGGGGCCGAGCACCCTGGGCCTCGGCTTGGCTTTGGGGCGGAGCACCCTGGGCCTCCGCTTGGCTTTGGGCTTGGCTTTGGCAAAGCGCCGCAGCCGCAGCCGTCGCTTGCCCTTGCCGGTGCTGGCGGCCCTAGCCTTCTTGTTGGCCTTGTTGCCCCTGGAGCCGCGCCTTTTTTTTTGGGCCTGCCCAGAGTCGTGTCCCCTGCCCCGGTCATTGGAGGAAGCGGCCATGCTGTCGAAGTCGGAGTCCGGCTGATCGATGATGTCGGCCTCGTGCTCGGGCTCGGAGTGCTCGGACTCGGACCGGGACTCCGGCTCCTCGTCGACCATCTCATCCGCCGCTGGGCTCCAGGACGACTCCGGGGACTCCAGGGCAAGCCGGGCAAGCCGTGCCCGCCGCTCCGGCGTCAGCATTATTGGATCCCCGAAAGGGGAGTTGTACTTGCCGGGGTACTTGGGGCCCATGGCTTCTGCTTGCACTTAAGACTGACTAGTCATAGCTGACTTCTGACCCCCTCCTAAAAGTTAAACTTTTTGCCTCCTCATTTTACTTCATAGAGAAGCCCCAAGAGTGAAAGTCTTATTAAAGTCTAAAGAGCCAAGCAGAAGAACGCCAAGTGGCCAACTAATTAGAGTTCGGTTTGGAAACTATGCTTGCTTGAGCACTGACTGCACTGACAACACTGACCACGGCAACTTCGAAGTCCCTGCTCAGAGTTGGGTGTCGAAATGTTGCTTGCTTCAGTGCTACAGCTGCTTGAAGCTTGACGGCACTGACGGCAGTGACAACTGACAACCGCAACTTCGAAGTCCATGCTCAACCTGCTCACTGCTCAACTAGCACGCTCCGCTGAATCAACATGAGGCTGTGCCCCCGGCATTGCTGCTGCTGCCCAGGCTGGCCACGTGCTGCAGGCCTGCCGCCTGCCGCCTGCAATATTTTTAGGATCCCGAAGATTCGCTTAATATCTTTGGTCTTTGGACATTCATTGGACACTACTGGCCCTTGCGCCACCCTCCAACTAAATAGCAGTCTCGCTTCTAGAAGAAATCGCGACTTCGTCAAAGAAAGGGTCAGAGGCTTTTGTCAGCCCTAACAAATCCTAATTCGAAAGGTTTGATTCGATTGAAATTGGGGTACGTGAGTTATTGGCAATTTGGCTACGTCACCTACTACTACTACACCTACTCTCCTCTCATACTGGAAGGCACGGAAACCAAGCCAGCTAATTGCCTATTCCCTACAGTTCACTAGCAACTAGGAACTAGGAACTAGGAACCTGGACCAGGCTGGACTCCCGGGTGGAGGCAGGTGCGAGGATCACTCGTACAGCACCGCCAAAAGTCGTGCCACAGTCTCGGCAACGTTGTATGGCAGTGCCAGGCCAGTGCCAGGTCCCGGCAACGAGACCACACCTCGCTGTTCGAAGTTCCGGCAGACCGGCCGGCACATGCCTGCTGAGCTGTGCTGGGAGCCGCACATGTGATGAAGGACATTACGCTGCAACGCCTCCACCTGATATTTGTCGGCCATTGCAGTCACCTCCACACCCAATGCTCCCTGATTATGCACCGTGGTGCCTTCATGCCGTGCAGCCTCGGCGGCTTCGGCTCTCCCACACTTTGGGTGAAGAGGGTCTCCAGAATTATGGTGACGAAGGACATGGGCCGGCTCTGTGCGACAAGGGCGATGTTCCAGCCAGCTTCAAAAGCAAGGTAGTGGGGGTTTTAGGGGTTAGGGTGCCATTCAGAGTTTACTTTACGGGGGCTTGTCGCAGGATGACCAGGCTGCAATCTTCAGTCTCTTTTGGATTCAATACTGAATACTGAATGGAGGCTTGTTTAAGGCTTTAGGGCTTAGGGTTTACGGTTGAGGACAGGAGGGACTCCTCGAGGCTTGGCCTAGAAAGGAGAGGCAACTCTGCTTTACTTCTGAGGGGCACTTCTGATACCCGCCAAGAACACAAGTAACAGACGAAGTGGCTTTCACATCATTGGGCTTTGAACTTTGAAAAGAGTTTGCTTAGACCTAGTTAGTTGGGATGGGACTGAATTCCCGGCAGGCTGAGGGCCTTGAGGGTTTAGGGGGCTTCGGGCTCGGGGCCGAAGTTAGGGCTTAGGGCGAAAGGGGTTCTGGGCCTCAAGGCTTAAGGCTTCGGGCTCGGGCCGCTCGGCCTTAGGCCAAGGCTGAGCTTGGGGCTTTAGGGCTAGGTTAGGACTTTAGGGCTTGGGGCTTTGGGGCTTAGGCCTTATAGGGCTCAGGGTTCAAAGCTTCGACCCAGATTTCCGGGATCCAGGCCAGGCTCAGGTGACCGGACGGAGGCCTGGCCTCGGAGTCAGGGTTTGGGTTTGGGGTTTAGGGTTTAGCGGACTTGAGCTGAGGCCTTAAACCTAGAGGGTTCAGGCTCGGGGCTTCGGGCTCGGGGGCTTTCAGGCTTAGGGTTTAGGTAGGGCCAGGGGGGGTTTAGGGTTTGGAGTTTGGACTTAGGGTCTTAGGGTCTCAGGGCTTTGGGCTTTGGGCTCTCAGGGTAACGGGGGGCTTTGGGGCTCGGGGCTCAGGGCCTCAGGGCTTTGGGCTTTAGGGCTTACCGCTCAGGACTTTGATTTTACTATACTATACTACGCTTTGGGGTCTTCGGCCTAGGGCTTCAGGGCCCAGGGCTTAGGCCTTTGGGCTTTGGGCTCTCAGGGTAACGGGGGGCTTTGGGGCTCGGGGCTCAGGGCCTCAGGGCTTTGGGCTTTAGGGCTTACCGCTCAGGACTTTGATTTTACTATACTATACTACGCTTTGGGGTCTTCGGCCTAGGGCTTCAGGGCCCAGGGCTTAGGCAGGTAGCAACAAAAGATGAGCAGCTTGACCACGATGTCCACCGTGACAGTGACGTGAAGCGCCAGTTCACAGCCCCACATGGTCAATTGAGACTGTGTGACCAGTGACCACATGCGGCCAAGCTGCTCACATGGTTGAGCAGTTGAGCAGGATGGCTGCCCTTCGAAGTTCGCAGGCATAGGTGTGCGAGAGGCGAGAACGAGGGCGCCGGTGGGCAGCTCCTCGGGCACTGGACCTCGTTTAATATCACGACTCGACGTGGCCGTGTGCCTGGTCCTGGACGAACCTTGACTCGCCATTTCGCGTCACCTCCGCTCCCCGGACGACTCTGGCTCCTGGCTCAGACGCAAATGCTTTGGCACTGCATGTCTGGCACAGCGGAGGACGGAGGAGCTGCCTGGATGCTTCCGTGATCTGGGCTCTTGTGCGTCTCGCGACTGCTGAGCTGCTTCGGACTGACTGACTTCATCAGTCCTGATGCCTGTCCGAAGTCCGGCTGATCTGCGAAATGCAGGGTTTCGGCAGGGACTTTAGTGACTTTAGGGCTTAGGCCTCAGGGCTTGGGGTTCGGGGGTTAGGGCTTAAGGCTCCAGGCTCTGGCGGCTCTGGTTGAGAACTTTGGAGGGAGGTTTGGGTTTAAGGGCTTTAGGGCTTAGGGCAGGGCTTAGTAGGGCAGGCCTTAGGGCTCGCGGCTTCGGTGTTTGTGGCTTCGAGCGAGCTTTCAGGGCTTGGGGTTTAGGGGGGCTTTAAAGTTTACGGGTTGGGGCTTTAGGGCAGAGGGGCTTCTAGGGCTCAGGTCTACGGTGGCTCCAGGCTTACGGCTTCGAGCGAGCTTTCAGGGCTTGGAGTTTAGGGGGGCTTTAAAGTTTACGGGTTGGGGCTTTAGGGCAGAGGGGCTTCTAGGGCTCAGGTCTACGGTGGCTCCAGGCTTATGGCTTCAAGCGAGCTTTCAGGGCTCGGGGTTTAGGGGGGCTTTAAAGTTTACGGGTTGGGGCCTTAGGGCAGAGGGGCTTCTAGGGCTCAGGTCTACGGTGGCTCCAGGCTTATGGCTTCAAGCGAGCTTTGAGGGCTTGGGGTTTAGGGGGGCTTTAAAGTTTACGGGTTGGGGCCTTAGGGCAGAGGGGCTTCTAGGGCTCAGGTCTACGGTGGCTCCAGGCTTACGGCTTCGAGCGAGCTTTCAGGGCTTGGAGTTTAGGGGGGCTTTAAAGTTTACGGGTTGGGGCTTTAGGGCAGAGGGGCTTCTAGGGCTCAGGTCTACGGTGGCTCCAGGCTTATGGCTTCAAGCGAGCTTTCAGGGCTTGGGGTTTAGGGGGGCTTTAAAGTTTACGGGTTGGGGCTTTAGGGCAGAGGGGCTTCCAGGGCTCAGGTCTACGGGCTCGGGCTTAGGGCTTTTGAGCTTGGGCTTGTGGGCCGGGCTTAGCAAGCTTAGGGCTGCTTGGGCAAAGGGCTTTTTAGGGTGCAGGGCTCGGGGCTAGAGGTCAAGCTTTGACTCAGGTTTCCGGGATCCAGGCTGAAGCTGCCGGGCTGCCAGCGAAAGCCGCAGCAGCGTCCGTGCCGTCTCGGCGTCAGGGTTTGGGTTTGGGGTTTAGGCTTTAGGGTTCTTTGGGCTGAGGCTGGGGCCGCTGGGGCCTAAAGTTAAAGTTTGTATTTGACGGGACGGGACGGGACTCGGGACAATCGAAAGCTTATCAGCCACATCGGGAAGCTCGCGGCGACGTGAGAAGGCAGAAGGCCGCAGCATCGATGCCAAATGCCAAATACTGAAGTGGAGAAGCCACGGCTGCCGCATATTGCTCTGCACATTTCGCAGGACGCAACGAGGCAGCAGCACTGCAGGCACGCCAGACAGTGCGCCTTGCGCCTGTCCTATTCGGACGAAGCCGCTTGGCAGCACCGTGGCTCGTGACGTCGATCTCGAACTTAGACGGAGAACAGCGAACGCCAGTCCTCGTTCGAGAGCTTGCAAGTTGCAAGAGGCAAGCTTCGCAAGAAGGTTCGCTGCGGCGTCCATTCGGGCTTGGGGCTGAGGGTTCCAGGCTGAGGACTCAGGGCCGAGGCCTTTAGGGCTTAGGGTTTAACGCCTTTAAGGCTTGGGGCAGGCTTTAGGGGGGCTTAGGCTTGAAAGGCTTAGAGCTCGGGGCTTGAGAGTTTAGGGCTGAGGCCAATGGGTTAGGGCGAAGGGCTGAGAGCTTAGGGTTCAAGGGGCTTTAGGGCTTAGGGGCTCGGGCCTTAGGGCTCGGGGGGTTTTAGGGCTTATGGCTTCGGGCTCTGGGCTTGGGGGCTTTGGGTCTTGGGGCTGAGAAATTCTCGCCTCTTTTTTTTGGTCTGTGTGTGTTTTGTTTTTTTTGTTTTACACATTTGCATTTTTTTGGTCAAACGAAAAACGCCCAGGACTGCTTAGGGCCAGTGGCCTTAAGCGGTTCTAGTGTTTTTTCAGATTTGTATTTTTGATTCTTTCTGTCCTAAAACGATGAAATAAGCGCTTCCGCTGTTTTGTGTTTAATGTTTTCGCTATTTTGTCTTCTTCTTTTGGTGAAATTTGATTATTGCATTTCTTTGTTTTATGTATTTTTGTGTTTCCGATTTTGGGTTTGAAAAAAAAAAGTGCTTATTTTTGTATTCGTGGGATTGAACCTTTTTCTTGATTTTCGGAGCTGATTTTCGCGAAAACTACAAAACGGCCAGAACTGCTTAGGGCCAGTGGCCTTAAGCGGTTCCAGCCGGATCGCAGCGGTTCTGGAGGCCTGGAACTGTCGCAGAACCGCTGGAACTGCTTAGGGCCGCTGGCCCTAAGCGGTCCTGGCCCAGGCCAGTTTTGTTGATATTTCGGCCACCTGACCTCGAATTGCGACAACAAAGAAACGCACATGTTCAGGGTTTAAGAGCTTTCTTGTTTGTTGAATATTTGTCGTACTTTGAATGTTTTTGCTTTGTTGTTTTGCGTTTTTTTTTAAGTAGAATTTCTTATTTTTCTGGTTTGTTTGTTTTTCGCTGAAACGAAAAACGGCCAGGACTGCTTAGGGCCAGTGGCCTTAAGCGGTTCCAGATTTTTGTTGGTGATTGGTTTGTTTTTTTTGTGCTAAAACGACAATAGGGCTCGGGGCTTTAGGGCTCAGGGCTCTGGGCTTAGGGGCTTTAGGGCTCGGGGCTTAGGGCTCCAGACTCCAGACTTTAGGGCTTAGACCTTAGGGGCTCTGGGCTTAGAGGGCTTCGGGCTGAGGGTTTTGGGGCTTTAGGGATCGGGCTTAAGGCTCCAGACTTTAGGGCTTAGGCTTAGGGGCTCTGGGCTTAGAGGGCTTGGACTAAGGGTTTAGGGCTTTAGCTTAAGGGCTTCAGGCTTAGTGCTTAGTACTTAGGGGCTATGGGCTTGTTTTTGCTTTGTTGTTTTGTGTTGTTGTTAAAACTAGAATTTCTTCTTTTTCTGGTTTGTTTGTTTTTCGCTCAAACGAAAAACGGCCAGGACTGCTTAGGGCCAGTGGCCTTAGTGCTTAGTACTTAGGGGCTATGGGCTTGTTTTTGCTTTGTTGTTTTGTGTTGTTGTTAAAACGGGGCTTTAGGGCTTTTTCTGGTGGGCTTGTTTTTTAGGGCGGGGCTTAGGGCTCCAGACTCCAGACTTTAGGGCTTAGACCTTAGGGGCTCTGGGCTTAGAGGGCTTCGGGCTGAGGGTTTTGGGGCTTTAGGGATCTGCTCCAGACTTTAGGGCTTAGAGCTTAGGGGCTCTGGCCTTAAGCGGCTTCCAGACTTTTTGTCGTGGTGATTGGTTTTTTGTTTTTTGTGGCTAAAACCGACAATAGGGCTCGGGGCTTTAGGGCTCAGGGCTCTGGGCTTAGGCCTCAGGGCTACGTTCACTTACGGCCTCTGAAAGGTTTCAGGGCTCGGGGTTTAGGGGCTTTAGGGCTTTAGGCTTAGGGCTTATGGGGCTTTACGGCTTAGGGCTCAGGGTTTAAAGGCTTTAGGGCGTTAGGGTTCGGGGCTTAGGGCTTCAGGCTTTAGGGTTCAGGGCTTGGCTCAACGTGTAGGCTCGGGCCTAAGGCCTGAGGGAGAAGCTTTAAGGCTTAGGGCTTAGGGGCTGTGGCCTTAGGAACTTTAGGGCGCAGGGCTCAGAGTTTACGGGCTTAGGTCTCGGGCTGAAGGCTTAGAGGCTCTGGGCTTCGGGGCTTTAAACCTTACGCTCAGGGTTCAGGGTTTGCTGTTTTAGGGCTTGGGGCTTGGGGTTTAAAGGGGGGCTTAGGGCTCAGGGCATGTGTCGGCGGCAGTGATGGCCGTGATGGCTGTAACTCCGAGTGAGTGCCTGCTGATACCTCGTGTCTCGGATTCCCTGGCACGGCGAGAGCCGCTATCCGCCTGAGGGTCCGAGGCGACGACGGCGAGCTTCTAGCTACTAGCGATCGCCTCGAGGCCAGACCAGACAATTGGTCAGTGCATAGACCTGCTCGGTCTAGTCCTTGCGGGCTGGCAGGGCTCGTCACAGCCTCTCCGCGGTCGCCGCTTCGGGCTCGGTCTCGTCCTCATGACGAACTCATGCCGCGGGCCGGCGGTCCTCTGTCAGAGACTCAGTCTCCAACAGGGCCAAGCCGCAGTTCGGATTTCGGATGCACAGTCCGCATCTCCGAGCGCCACTCGGGCTATGATCAATGTCCTCTCAAGCAGCATAATTGTGCGAGAGGGCCCTGTCCAGGGCTGGCTCCAAGGGCTGCTCAGGCTCAAGATCGCTCGTCGCCTGCTGGCTCCCGGGAGGTTCGTCAGGCTCGAGATCGCTCGTCGCCTGCCCTCTGTCACGTGAACCCACGTGCCCAATAGGAACTTCTGCCACGTCTTGCGAGCAGTTTCTGTTGGCTTCTTGCTTCGGGCTTCCTGTTTCGAGCTTTGGGGCTTGGGCCTCAGGGTTCAAGGCAGGGGCCGGGGTCTGAGCTTGGGGCTGAAGGCTGAGGGGCTAGACCCAAGTGACCCAAGAGTAACCTAGGAATAAAAAGGGTGCCCTTTTTGCTTTAAAGGGGCTTAGAAGGGAACCGGAACCCTGAAAAAGGGAATGAGGAATTACTCAGGTCCGAGGCGGCCTGTGCCGGGTTTCCTTCAGGACTCCCAGAACTGAGGTCACCGCTGCCCAGCCGCCAGCTGCGGAATTGGTCCACCTTCGGGCATGGGGCTCTGGGCTTGGGGCTTGAAGCTTCAGGATTCTCCGGCCGCGGGGCTTGCTTTTTAGGGCTGGCTTGGGGCTCGAGACTTATTTACTTACCAATAACTGATAGGCCTTAGTCCGGGCTATAGGCTTAGGGCTTGGGATGTCGGGCTGAGGGACGACTACCTAGACGGCTTAGGACCCGAGGGCTTCCGCCAGTTCCGTGTGTTTTCATGTTTCGCAGTCTCAGTGTGGCTGACTGCCTGATAGAAGGCACCAGCAGGCAAGAATCTCTTGCCGCCCCGCAGCTCACAATCGTCAACCTACGTAGGCCCGTGTGATCTTGCTCTGGGTCTCAGTCTCAGGGTGAGCTAGAAGTTACAAGAAGTTGACTATGCACGCCCTCGGACGCTGTAAAAGAAAGTACATTGTACAGGCCTCTGTGTGAAGCGATTGTGACGCTGTCCCCACTTGCCCCACTGCCCCGCACGAAGCAGGTGAAACTACGGAGTGCTTGCTCTCAGAATCTCCAGGGAGTGTGGCTGCATCCTTGCAGTGCGTGTGGCTGCTGCAATGTCCGCCGGAAGCACCTCCACGTGACCTCGCATCTCCGCTGTGGCCTGAAAGGCACTGAGGATGTCCACAGCGGTCTCCTGTGCTCATGAAGCTGCAACATGGCAAGAGCAATCAAAATCTGCCTGGCCTGAAGACTAAAGTAAGGGGCTGCTAACGGGAGGCAGAGTCCTCAGCGGCCAACCGGAGTGCCTGAAGCGCTGGCTTGTTGAGCTTCAAGTGATCGAAGCCAAGATCAGCCATAGCTCGCTGCACCACGTCAGTCCACTTTACCAGGTTCACGGCTGCTTCGGTGGAATTTTGCTGCTTAGCAATTTCATCTTCCACGCGACGCTTGCGCTTCACTCCACGCTGCTGGACGAGGTGCTGGCCGACTTCTTGCTTGCCTCGCACACGTCGCTGGGGTGTCGGCGTCTCCACGAGTGCGGTCTTCTGCTGCTTAGCCTGCTTATCTTCTGCTTCTGTACTGGACCTGGATGTGGACGGTGCAGCGGCCTGCCAGGTGAAATCTCTCCGCTCTAGTGGTAGTGCTAGTGGTCCTAGTACTACGAATGAATGTAGCACAAATGGCAACATATAAACAATGTTAAGTTACTAGTCCTGCTCGAGTGCATGGTTTTGAGAAACGGCCCTACTCAGCCATTGAGATACAACTGCAACTCACTATATATTAACACTTAAATTAACACCATGCGCAAGCAACACAAGCCAAGGCCAGTCAACACAGCCATGTCACAAGAACGAGCGGCCTCCCTTCTTTGTTCGGACTGTCTGGAGTCTGGCCTGGCCGAGCCAGCAAAACCAGTTTTGCCCCAGCACGGCACATTAGCCCATATGCCCGGCTGTCATCTACCCCCCTGCCTTGGGGTAGGTTGGCCTCAAGGCAAAGCCGAACGCCTCACACCCGGCCAATGGTGTGGGGAGCAACCCAGATGATGGGGCAGGGGTTGACTCCTCAGGTAAGGCAACCAAGACGCACGGTCAAGCAAGGCCCAAGGCAACGAAGGTCAAGCAAGGCAAGCCAAGATCAGTCAACGACTCAACACAGCCATGTCCCAAGAACAAGCTTCAAACCCCCGACTGGCACTCTGCCAACGGCCAACAAGAACAAGCAAGGCAAGCCAATGTCCAGTCAAGCAAATGGCTTCTTTCTTCTTGAAAACCTGGTATTCTCTGTCTCCAAGAGCAGCATTGCTCACTACTAGCTCACTACCGGTCCTAAGCCTCACTTCTAACTTGGCTATTCCCCTTATACTGCTACTGAAACTCATACAAACCTTCCCCCCTGCCAGCTACACATCAAGCTAGCTGGTATCTTCCTCCGGAGAAATACGTATCTGGCTTGTTTTTTCGTCCAGGACCTAGTATTCTCTGTCTCCAGGAGCAGCATTACTCACTTCTACCTGACTACCGACCTTTAAGCCTTCTTAGCCTCACTTCTAACTTAGCTATTCCCCGTATACTGCTACTGAAACTCATACAAAGCTTGCCCCCTTCCTGGCAAAGACCAAGCTAGCTGGTATTTTCCTCCGGAGAAATACGTATCTGGCTTGTTTTTTTCTTCAACACGTAGTATTCTCTGTCTCCAAGAGCAGCATTACTCACTACTTGCTCAATACCGACCTTCTAAGCCTCACTCATTTCTAACTTCTAACTTCGTTATTTCCCTTAGACTGCTACTGAAACTCATACAAACCTTCCCCCTTGCCTGCTAAAGACCAAGCTAGCTGCCATTTTCCTTCGGAGAAATACGTATCTGGCTTGTTTTCTCTTCCAAGACCTAGTATTCTCTCTCTAGGAGCAGCATGACTCACTACTAGCTCACTACCGGTCTTCTAAGCCTTCTAAGCCTCAGTTCTAACTTGCCTATTCCCCTTATGCTGCTACTAAAACTCATACAAAGCTTCACCCCTGCCTGGCTGGCAATGGCTGGCAAAGACCAAGCTAGCTGGTATTTTCCCCCAGAGAAATAGGTATCTGGCTTGTTCTTTCTTCCAATTCCAGGACCTAGTATTCTTTCTTTGTCTTCAGAAGCATTATTCACTACTAGCTCACTACCGATCTTCTAAGCCTTCTAAGCCTCAGTTCTAACTTGGCTATTTCCCTTAACTCATACAAACCTTCCCCCCTTCCTGGCAAAGACCAAGCTAGCTGGTATTTTCCTCCGGAGAAATACGTATCTGGCTTGTTTTTTCTTCCAGGACCTAGTATTCTCTGTCTTCAGAAGCATTCTTCACTACACTTACACTACTAGCTGATACGGGTTTTCTAAGCCTTCTAAGCCTCAGCTCTAACTTGGCTATTCCCCGCATACTGCTACTGAAAGTCATACAAACCTTCACCCCCTTCCTGGCAAAGACCAAGCTAGCTCGTATTTTCCTCCGGAGAAATACGCATCTGGCTTGTGTTTTCTTCCAGGACCTAGTATTCTCTGTCTCCAGGAGCAGCATTACTCACTTCTACCTGACTACCGACTGAAACTCATACAAACCTTCCCCCCTGCCAGCTAAACATCAAGCTAGCTGCCATTTTCCTTCGGAGAAATATGTATCTGGCTTGTTTTTTCTTCCAAGACCTAGTATTCTCTCTCTAGGAGCAGCATGACTCACTACTAGCTCACTACCGGTCTTCTAAGCCTTCTAAGCCTCAGTTCTAACTTGCCTATTCCCCTTATGCTGCTACTAAAACTCATACAAAGCTTCACCCCTGCCTGGCTGGCAAAGACCAAGCTAGCTGGTATTTTCCCCCAGAGAAATAGGTATCTGGCTTGTTCTTTCTTCCAATTCCAGGACCTAGTATTCTTTCCTTGTCTTCAGAAGCATTATTCACTACTAGCTCACTACTAGACTCACTACCGATCTTCTAAGCCTTCTAAGCCTCAGTTCTAACTTGCCTATTCCCCTTATGCTGCTACTAAAACTCATACAAAGCTTCACCCCTGCCTGGCTGGCAAAGACCAAGCTAGCTGGTATTTTCCCCCAGAGAAATAGGTATCTGGCTTGTTCTTTCTTCCAATTCCAGGACCTAGTATTCTTTCTTTGTCTTCAGAAGCATTATTCACTACTAGCTCACTACCGATCTTCTAAGCCTTCTAAGCCTCAGTTCTAACTTGGCTATTTCCCTTAACTCATACAAACCTTCCCCCCTTCCTGGCAAAGACCAAGCTAGCTGGTATTTTCCTCCGGAGAAATACGTATCTGGCTTGTTTTTTCTTCCAGGACCTAGTATTCTCTGTCTTCAGAAGCATTCTTCACTACACTTACACTACTAGCTCACTACGGGTTTTCTAAGCCTTCTAAGCCTCAGCTCTAACTTGGCTATTCCCCGCATACTGCTACTGAAACTCATACAAACCTTCACCCCCTTCCTGGCAAAGACCAAGCTAGCTCGTATTTTCCTCCGGAGAAATACGCATCTGGCTTGTGTTTTCTTCCAGGACCTAGTATTCTCTGTTTTCAGAAGCATTCTTCACCACACTTACACTACTAGCTGACTACCGGTTTTCTAAGCCTTCTAAGCCTCAGTTGTAACTTGGCTATTCCCTTATACTGCTACTGAAACTCATACAAAATACAAACCATCACCGTTCCTGGCAAAGACCAAGCTAGCTGGTATTTTCCTGCAGAGAGATACGTATCTGGCTTGTTTTTTCTTCCAAGGCCTACTATTCTCTGTCTCCAGGTCCAGGGCACGACTCAGGACTTACGACTCACGACAAGCTCACGACATGATTCCATGATGTAGAAGTCAGGCCTCCCCTGCAATCTGTGCTGAATCAATCACCTGCCGTGGGCACACCAGCTTGCTAGGCGAGCACAGAATAAATCCCCAGCGCCGGCCAACGACACTGTCCCGCACCAGGACCCATAACTCCTCTGGTCCGAGCCCGACTGGAAAGCGGTCTGTAAGACCACTGAGCTGGGGCATGCGGGATGGGTAGGGCGAGTCGAAAGCAAGGAGCAAGCCAGAACACTTTGCCCGGAATGCAAAACCTCAACTCATTGCTAGTGTGCCAATGCCGTGTCACCCCACCCCCCACTAAAATACCTAATAATAACTACTAACTACGTCTAACTTGGCTGTTTCCCTTAACTACTGAAACTCATACAAACCTTCCTTGTCCGTGCCAAAGATCAAGCTAGGTGAAAGGGTTCCGATAATTACAGCTTCCTAAAGGCTCTTGGGGCCTTGCATAGAAGTCTTTCATCTTTAAAAAAGCCTTCCACAGAGTTTTTTAAACAGGATTGATGTTCCAGGTGTTCTCGGTCACGACAAACTGGGGGTCGTGGAAACTCCTTCCTTGCTATTCCAGGGGCCACTACGGGCTCAGGCTGAAGTGCGGCTGAAGATGTATTTCTTATTTCTAAGTTCTAAGTCTAAGCACGAGCTGAGCGCCACGTGCTGAGCACGAGCAGAATGCCACGTGCTCCACGGTTGAACTGAAAGAAAGACACATAAGATTTCTAAGCACGAGCTCGGAGCCACGTGCAAACCGTGCTAAGCACGGAATAATACTTCTCAGTGTTCTCAGCACGAGCTTGGCTATTCCCCTTGTGCTGCGACTGAGACTGAAACTCCTACAAAACTTCCTTGTTCCTGCCAAACATGAAGCTGGGTAAAAGGGTGCTCGGGCATCCCGTACGGCTTCCTTAAGGGTCTGAGTCTTAGGGCCTTGCATACAAGTCTTAGAGTCTTAAAAAAGAACTCCCATACAGCTTCAGCTTCCTAAAGTCTATTGGGGCCCGTGTACTTCTGGCTTTCTCCGAATCGCATTAGATGTTGTTTTCGGTGTCGTCGGGCCAGGCCCAGGACGCTATTTTGGGCCTGGTGCCCAGGGTTTGTGATGCAGGTCTTAATCTCGGCTTTTCTAGTTCGGGGATCGCGAGGCTGCAGGCAGGATTTTCAGACAAGTGCTCCTCGAAGCTGTACTACGGGCATGTGTGCCTGCCCTTTTGGCTGCATCTCATGCCGCCTTCACGCAGACGCCGCAGACGTCTTCGACACACAGGACACTGGCCGTAAACGACGCAGCCATCGCAAACTACTGAGTCTACGCAGTGCGAGAGCGACACAGCCACGGAGTCCGATGCCAAGGAGCAGGTCGATGGCAAAAGAGACACGGATCTGGATTCGGATGATGTAGAGGAGTTAGAGGGGGAAGTATCAGACGGAGCCACTGAAGGATCCGGACCTGCACCATCGTCTGCTGACTCTGCCTGACATGAGAGCTCCGGCGACTCCGGCGTGTCACAACGTGCCGGGCCCAGGCAATCTTCCAGACCGTGCACCAGCGCAAAAGAGTCGAGCGCTTCTCGCAACGTAGCAAACCCACAAGCATCTGAGTCTGCCGAAGTTTCCGCCTTCGCTGAATCTGAGATATCCAGAATTATGTCTTGCGACTCGGAATCGGAATCAGATTCCAGCAAAAGGCATACCCCACTGTCACCCCGTAAATCGGAATGCGAAAATTGCGATGCAGCTGCCAGCGACGAACTCCGCGAGGAGGTTTCATATTCATGAGAATCTTCTGAGGAACTTTCCATAGCTCTGATTGATAGAACTCATTCGGATTCTTGTGCGAGAGGGACTTCTTCAAGTAATGAGACAAAATCGTGAACTGCACCGCTGCACCACTGCAGGCAGGAGACCGATCTCTCCAATCCTGTAAGTCCAAGGGCAGCGAAATGCCGAGTTCAGTCTTCCGCGGAACTCACCATGGCTCTGAGTTGTCACCGTCACCTATGTCAACTGCTACTTTCTTCTGGAGACATACGTATCTGGCATGTGCCATGTGCACCTGACCATTTGAAGTAGCTGCCAGCTTTTGCTTCACCCCTTCTAACAAAAGCCGAGATCTTGTCTCTGGGCTGGTTTCCGACCTAGTAACGGTCACGGTAACGGCTTGTGGCGGTACGGAGTTGAAAATGTGCAAAACCCCATCCCATTCCCATGCCTGCGGAAGTCAATTTGGAAGCCGGTGCCTCCTCCATGTCGGCAATGTGCTTCAGGATCTTTTGATACCTGCTGCGGACTCCGGATCATTATTGAAAACTAGAGATAATAAGCCCATATACAAATACAAACAGACCACCCCACCTGACACTCCGCTTGAGGACTTTCATCTTGGCTTCATCGGCAGCCGGGTCACCCAGGTAGCGGCTCTTCTCTTTGGAGGACAACAGGGCGAAGCGTGGTTTGTCCTGTGAGGGACTGGAGCTGTGAGGATTTTAGAGGACCTTCTCTTGGCATGCAAGCCTGCCCCTGTCCTGTGTCAGGTGCTCATAATAGAGAAAAGCTTCCATCTCTTCCCGGAACAGACGCCAAAAGTCTTTCTGGAACGTCCATGGCTTCTTGTAAAAGTCATGCATCGCTCTCTGGGCCCCCCTGGACGCAAAGATGTGTGGTAACCACACCTTCCGCAATCTTTGAATCTTTGGCAGCACCCACATGATTTTAATACTATTGTGAATTGTGACTATTGTGACAATGACCAAAAATGTGTATCTGCAAGCCGGGACACTCCAGACTTCGCAGCTTGAACATCTTTCAAGCAACCAGGAATCCCACTTGCCAGACACAGCCCACGCTTGGAAGCCATGGCACACCGCCAAAACTGAAAATGTTGCAAGATGCTGCTCGCTCACATGCCGAATGTCGCTCCTGTCCCGTGAAAGTTGTCTGGGGGGCCTTCATGATTTTGTCTTGGGGGGCAAGTTGCAAGAACCTCTTCACGTGTTCAGTGTTCACTAGCCTGTACTGTTTACGGTGGTAAGTAGGTTACCTTACTTAATCTTAAGCACAAACTTGGCAAAGTTAGACATTGACATGCCTAACTTACTAATTACTAATAGTAAAGCAAAAACTTGGCAAATTTAGACGTTCACATGCCCCTACTCCGACAGTCTCCTACACTGACTGCCAGGGAATCTCGGCTTGGAGCCCTCTGCAGCTGCAGCATATGTAAAGGTCTCAATTCTCAGGATTGATGTTCGAGGTTCGAGGTAGTCTGTGTTTCGACAAACTGGGACTCCTGGAAATTCCAGCCTTGCTATTTTACGTACTACGGGCTCAGGGTGAAAGTGAAAATTATGTATTTCTCATTTCTAAGCACGAGCTCAGAGCCACGTGCTGAGCTGAGCACGAGCTGAATGCCACGTGCTCCACGGTTGAACTGAAATAATCATAACACTTCTAAGCACGAGCTCGGAGCCACGTGCTAATCCTGCTAAGCACCAGCTGAATCTGAATAATACTTCTCAGTGAGCCACGTGCCAAGCACGAGCTGAATTCTGAATTGAATGCCACGTGCTGCAATTTCTGAAGAGTTCAGTTGCTATGTTCTTGTTTCTAAAGCATAATCAACCCTACACCGTACTTCACCGTCACCGTACATCCCAAAACCCTCACCACTTTGCTCTTCATACTGGCCTACCTCCCAACTCCCAAAGCTGAAATCCTAATTCTAAAGCCCGCCTGACAGGAAGGGTTTGGAAGAAACTCGCGACAGGGACACTGACGCTTGAATTTAGTTCTCGGCCTCTAAGCCTCTCCCCCAAATCCCCAAGCCTTCACGGGACTCAGCTCAAGCATAAGCTTGCTCCTGCAACCTCAAGACTGAAGACCCCTGGCCCGAAATGCCGAAAAAAACTCGAGAACCCTGACACTGAGCCTTGAAAGTCCCATCCGAGAACCCAGACCCCAAATCCTAAACCAGAAACCTAGGGGCCTGAATGTTTACATTTACATAATTGTCGACCCCAAAAAAAGCCAAAAAAAGAAACCCCGTCTATACATATACCCCAATCCCAATGTCCTGTGACAGTGACAGAGTCCTGTGCCCTAGGCCCTGAATCCCTGAACCCTGCCGTAACTAAACTACCGCAGACCCCTAAAGGCTAAAGACGGAAACCCGAGGCCCTAACCTACACAACACCAAAACCAAAACCCTAGGTCCTAGGGCTGAACCCCTCGACCCCACCTCCGCTGTCATGAAGGCCGACGGACATCCATGCAAGGGGAACCTTGACTCTGATTGTTGAAATATTCTTAACGAAATTCTTAAGTTAAAGACAAGCACACTTACTATTTAAACTCCACTGACTAGCAAGCTGGCTCGAAAAGTGCGGAAACCCTAAACCACCCCTGGGAACCGCTTTCAAGACTCAGGGTGCAGGGAGCTTTAGGTCAGGGTTGCCAGGGCGGCTTTAGGGTGTAGGGTCCAAGCTTTCGGTTATACTCTAATCGGCTTTGGGGCTCAGGCTTTTGGGTTTTACAGGTTCACGGGTTTAACGCTTGCTGGATTGTTGGCTGTCAACCGTATAAAGAAACTCTGACTCCCAATTCTTACAGCCTGCAGTGCAGCGGAATCCGGAAAGTTTCTTGTTTCTTCTGCACAATTTGACCCATGTTACCTTGTCTAAACCAATATTTGGGGTGGAAGGGGCGCGGTGCGATTAGAGGCAACCACCTAAGTAGACCTGTGTCGGGCAAAATATGTTCTATGTTTCTTCGGAGTTCGGAAGGTTCGGGGGGGGCCGGGGTGCCCCCAATGATCTTGATGAACTTCTGCGGAAGTGCAGGCTGCAGGATTCGCTGCAGGATCATTGCTGGCCCTCACTCGGGTTCGGAGTCCAGGGATCGACTCAGGGGCGTGTTGCCATTCAGCTCAGCTCTCTGAGTCTCTGAGCGTCCAGGGCTGTGATGACGGTGTGAGAACGTCCTCCTCGGCCTCGTAGGCCCTGGCCTGGGAGGAGTTCCATCACGGGGCCGAGCTTGAATAAGGCTTGTATCTTGCCCTTGAACTTTGGCTGAACTTCCGCACGGTGCAGAGTCAGCAAGTCGGCAGGACACCTTCAAGCTGCAGGCCCATGTCGTACAGCTTGGACAGTAATCTTGATGGACTCATGGAGGAGCCTGTCTGAGCACTCGCTCAGTCGAGTCTCTTCTTGCCAAAGGCCAAAAGGCGCATACTCGAGTTTGAAGACGGGCGTCGGCACGTCCTACATGCTCTCGCTCCGTGTCCCACTCCACGACGTCCATCCGGCTTTACGCTGGGGCCGGGTTCAAAGGTGTTCAGGGTTTAAGGGTCTAGAGTCTAGAGTCTAGCGGAGGTTTCGGAGGCTGGAGTGAGTTCACAGTTTCAGTTTACGCTTACGAGAAATTAAGGTTTACAGCTAGGCGCTAGGGTTGGGTTGGGCTTCAAGATACATGGTTTCGGGTAGTAAACTTTCAACCCAAATGGCTATATTACATTACAAAATTACAAAGACCCTCAACCTAAACCCCAACCCCACACCCTAAACCCTGACCCTGAATAAAGCGGACCCTAAGCCAGCCTAAACCTCAAGCCCTCGACCGCCAAACAGGAAACCCTAAACCCCCAAACCCCAAACCGAAAACCCTAAACCCTCGATAAACCCTGCACCCCGAGGCTCAGAGCCTGATCCTACCCTAGATTACGAATTGCGAATACTAAACCCCATACCCGAAAAGCCTAACCCCTGCACCTCAACCGTGAACCGAAAATCCAAACCCCGCGACTATTTATTAACGACAAGGCTCTCGTCAGTGAATCACTCGTGGACGCCCCTGCCGTGGCCGTGGCCGTGGACGAGGACTCTCTTCTGGTTTAGGGCCTGGGGGGGGGTTTAGCAGTTTTGGGTTATGGGGAGCCAAAGCTAAAGCCTAAACCGAAAGACTGAAGACTGAAGACCATGACGGCCGCATAAGTCGAGAAACCGGAACAGAACCTGTTTAGGGTTTACTTAGGGCTGAGTTTTTGTACCAGGAAAATGCCCCGCTAAGGCTGGTTCAGGGTTTAGGGTTTAGGGGGTTTAGGCTTTAGGGTTTACGATCGAGAATCGACAAAAAAAGAAGAGAATCTGTTTAGGGTTTACTCGTTCACTACTACTACTCACGGCCAACTAAGTTTCTGTACCACGAAAATGCCCTAGGGTTTAGGGCTTTAGGGTTTAGGCTTGAAGGGGTTTAGGGTTTACGGGTTTACGACGTTTACGATCGCACCCAAAATCCATAGATGGCCACTGTGCAGGGCTGACTCGCTGCCAAACACCTCTGCCTCAAACCACAAGGACTAAATCCTACTTCAGGCTCCTGGCTACTAAACGCAGTCTTTTCTACCTGCGACTCATGCCGACTCATGCCTAGCTAGTAATTGTCCTCATACTTACAAGTTACAAGTTACTGGGGTTTAGGGCATCGCATGGGCCATGAATCCATGAGTCCATGAATATGTCGAGGAGCAGTGGCTCGACTCGAACTGACTTCGACATTCGACACTTCGTCGCATCATGGCGCAGCTGTGTCACGCCACAGCTAGCTGCTACCTTCGTCCAGCAGCTGCGACTCCAGCGAGAGGCGGTCCAGGTCCAATGCCAGGTGGAAGCCTTTGGTTCAAAGGCGGCTCGGAACCCTGTCCTCCGACGAACGGAAGTGGTGTGCAGGGGAGCCATGCCTGGCTGGACATATCATTGGACTCCGCAAAGTCGCTTTCGCGGCTGAGTGGCCCCGCGAGCTTCAGGACTCCGAGATCTGTGTCCCAATGCTCCTGGCTCCAGCTCCAGCAGGGGATCTCAGGGCGCAAGCTTTTCCACGGCGGAAGTTGCCGCCGGGCTGGACCACACCATGCGCCGAACTCGCAGTTTACGTCGGTCTGGGCCAACAGCAGCATGCTGACCACCTCCTGATGGCCTCAGTTGCATGCGAAGTCGTGGATCAGATCGAACTTGGCCTCGTCTTTGGTTTTCGAAGTGGTCACCGGTTACTGCAGGGAATCCTGCAAGGCCGAAGCCTCAGTGCCCTGACAAGCACGGCAACACACCTTGAACTCATATCTCAAATTCAAATTAACATCATGTGGGCTGGAAGAAGTCCGCTTTACTTCAGATTTATTGCTATGGAGTCCTGAGACTGACATGAAACATTACCCAAAACCCATTCTCCATGAACATGGCCTATGTACAATCAGAATCAGAATTATAAACTAACTAAAAGACCAACAGACCAACGAAACGATACCCAAACCAAATCAATGACCCCAAAAACGACTATCCCGGGGCCGGGGACCTTTTGTACTTATTCTATGGCCCACAACCCAAACCCTTTGCTGGACGCCGCCTGAAGCCAACCGACTCCTCCGCCTCCGTGATGCATGCCTCGCCGGAACTGGACACGTGGGAAACCGCGAAGAATCTAAGAGATTCACAGGGCCACCCGGGCCACCGCACACCCCGATATCCTACCCTATCCTACATTGTCCAAGGGCATGCCCTTCGAAAACCCAGCAAGCCTAGGAGAGTTAGAGTGTGACAAAGAAACCACGAACCACAACCGGGACCGGGAAAGGGTTTAGGGGATCAGGGTTCAGGGAGCTTTAAGTTCGGCAGTTCGGCCTATGAATGAAGGTGGGTTTAGGGTTGGGGTTGAGGGTTCAGGGTCACGGCTTAAGGTCAGCTCTGGGTTATAGTTTAGAGTCTATATTCTATAATAGCTCCTAAGCCCGAGGCTGTAGGTAGTGAGTAGGGGCCAGTAGGGGCTTAGGGTTTTAAAAACATGGGTTCGCAGTTCGCAGATTCCTGAGACTAGGGATTCTTGCACGTAAACCCTAAGGGCTTGGGTGACTGAGTGAGTAATGTAGGGTTTGCGATTACTACGATGTAGAGCTTACAGTTTAGGGCTTAGGGCTTGCACTTAAGACCGTAGGACTGAGAACTCACTGAGAACTAAAATTTTCGGGCGCTTAGGGCTTAGGGCCTAGGGTAGAAGAAACTAATTGAAACTAAGGCTTCAGGGTTTTGGGGCTTGGGGCTTAGAAGTCCGAATCACCCTAAACCTCCCTTAACCCTCAACCTGTACATCCTGGAAACCCTTAGCCTTAACTAGGCTTCAGTCCCTAACCTGAACTGAGCGGACGAACCCTTATTAGGGGAGCTTCAGTGAAGGCTTTTGACCCTGCTTTGGCTTTGACTATTGAATCAAGCAGCGGCTTCTGTTCTAGCAGGCTTTGGAGCTTCTAGCTGGCTTTAGATCCTGGCCGAACCCTTATCTTCGGACTTCGGAGTCGGAGCTGCTCGCAGGCTTTTGATCCTTACCTTACCGGCTTAACCCTGGGCCCTACGGCTTTTTAGGAAGGTTTGGCTTCAGGCTGGGAGCCGGGTCGACGTTGAAGCCGTCTTTGTCGTTGCACGGCAGGTAGGACTGGTGACGCTGCCAGGGCATGTCCTCTGGGGCATCTCCTCCGTGAAGCGCCTGTGCTGCTCCGCCTTGTGGCAGCGGCAGTGGCAGTGGCAAGCAAGGCTGCCACCGAACGCTTGTCTTCAGCCGCAGTGCCAGGAGTCAGGAGTCAGGAGGCCAGGACGCCGTTACGCCGTTTCGTCACGGTTCCGTTCCGTTTCTCACTTCTCACTGCACAGCGTGTCCGCCGAAGCAGTGACTTGGAACGACCTTCTTGGGAGCAGTGGAGCAGAGCGGAGTGGATATATAATAAGAGCAACTGCATCTCCATGCCGCTGAGCAACTCCGCATCGAGATTCGACATGCACAGCAGCAACCAACGTCTCCCAAATCCCAAAGTAAAAAGCCTACACCCCAGCACAAAGCTCTAAGTCCCTGAGCCCTATTAAATAGCAAATACTAAATACTAAACCCAAATCCTGAACCACTAAACCGCTAGACCAAAAACTAAAAACCAAAACCCCTAAATCATGCACCCCAAGTAAAATGATAATAACATCCGAATCCGAAACCCCAAAACCTTGAAAAGCACCGCCCAAAAGCATAAATTAAAATTCATAAACTCCACAGGCTGAAATCCTAAACCCCGAACCCCCTAAACCTCCACAACAACCTAAAGACGAGACACCCAAATGTCTGATTCAGGATTCTTATTGAAACCGAAAATAAGAACTTAGTAAGCTAAAAGTTAAAACCCAGTGCACTGGCCATGAATCCTAAACTCTCGAACCGACATCCCTGAAACCCGAAGCCTGCCAAGTGCATTCCTCGCCAGGATCGCGGGCCTGTCCAGTGACCAGTGACCAGTGTAGTGGGGGAGGGGGAAGTGTGGTTTACCAGAGCTAATTTAAACTTAAAAACTTCAAGGGTTGGCCTCCGACTCTGAACTTTGTTACGCTTTCAGCTTTATGGTTTAGGGGGCTTAGGGTTTTGGGGTTCACAAGTTCAGAAGTTCAGAGTTAAAGGTTCAGGGCTGAGGTGGTTTCAGGGTTTAGGCTTGGGGTTGGGGCTTTGGGGCCCAACCCCGAAGTGCAAGATGCAAAAGCCCTGCTACCCTCAATGACGCAATAACCTAAATGCCATAACAATGGCCTGACCTCTTAAAAATACTTAAAAAGCCGTAACCCTCGACCCCGTGACCTCGAGCGCCTTTTGAAGCATATGTCCAGGCGACACGCGATCAAATTCCACAGGATTCCACACCGACAGCCGACAGCCATGATTTAGCAATGCCGAGGCCAAACCTGAGTTCTATGTTTTCAGTTCTCATTCCGAGCAGGATCCCGTGGCTACAATACAAGTGTAACAAGTAACAAGTGTACCACAAGCCCGAAAGGCCCAATGCCCGAAAGCTGTGGGTTTCGGGTTGTAATTTCGGGTTAGGTTCGGGCCTTGGCGATTCCTGGGTTTAGGGCTGGGATGTCAGATGGGTCAGGATTCAGGATTGTTCGAGGCTGACCACTGCACACGCTTCATTTTCAACGAGCATGACGCCGCTCTTGGTGGAGATCAGGTGCTGCTCTCGCTGCCGCTGCTTCGCTTCCTCTTCTTGGAGCCCTTTTTCTTCTTCTTCTTCTCCTTTTGCTTCTTCTCCTCCTTCTTCCTTGCAGCAGATGCAGCAGCCTTGTCAGGGGTCCAAGACTTAAGTGACTGAAGTATCGCTTTAGGTTCTGGACAAAGGCCGGAATTGGTGTAAGCCCTTGCCTCGGCAGCACCTGCACGTGGCTCTGCAGGCTTGGCCGGATCCTTCGAAGCCTTCCGGTTTTGCTTTTGCTGTTTTAAGGCTACGACTTTGTTACTTTGTTACCAATGTTTCATTTCTGGACATTTCTGGAATTATCTATTATCTTATCTATGTTCAGCAAAGCAAACCACCCGCCTGCTTGGGCACTGCGGCCTTGGCACCAGCGGGCTTGGCCCTATCCGAAGGCTCCTTCAGGGGAAGCTTGAAATAGTAAGTAGTAACTTGTAACCAGTGACCAGAGCCGTTACAAGCCCAGCCTTGGCCCCAGATGTGCCCGACACCTCGTCCAGGGATTTAGGCTTTCAGGTTAGCTTACTTTTTCTTGGCTGAGTCAACGGGGACAGGTTGGGAGTTCGGAGATTATGTAAGCCCTGCCTCGGCACCACCAGCAGCTGCAGGCGGCTTTGCAGACTCGGCCGGCTCGTCCGACGCCGAAGCCTGCTTCAAGGGTTTCCGGTTTTTCTGTTACAAGGCTAAGTTTTTCTTACCAATGTTTCTGGCCCCCTGGCTGGATTTATTTATGTTTCAGCAAAGCACACCACCCGCCTGCTTGGGCACTCCGGGCTTGGCACCAGCGGGCTTGGCCATATCGGAATGCTCCTTCAAGGGAAATTGAAATTGAAATAGCAATGTAGACTAAACTTACGTTCCTGCCCAAAAAAAGGAATCTAAGCAAGCCTCTCGCCTTCCCGTGCCCTGCAGGCGTGACCGCCCCAGCCTTGGCCCCAGATGTGCCCGACACCTCGTCCAGGGGTTTAGGGTTTCAGGCAGTTTCAGGTTAGCTTACTTTTTCTTAGCTGAGTCAACGGGGACGGGGACAGGTGGGGATATTACTTTACTTTACTTTACTTACTATATTATGTAAGCCAGTAAGCCCTACTTCAGGCGTTATTGGTTTTACCTTAAGGTAATTAGTAACTACTAGTAACTACTAACTACGGTGGGCTTTGAGTAAAGGAACAGGCTGGGACTGGACGTCGTCCTGTAAGCCCCTGCCTTGCCACTACCCTTCATCTTCGCTCCAGACTCCTCCACCCGGACACCCTTCAGGGATATAGGATATAGGAAATAGCTACAGTTGGTTCAGTTCCTCGTGTAGGTTTGAAACTTTCAACACAGGTTGGGTTGGGAATTTCATAAGTCCCCTGCCTTGCCAGAACCAGCAGCCGGAGCCTCCGGACTCCGGAGTCCAGTATAACTTAGAGTGTTGGATCTGGGCTACCGATTCGGTTTCGGCTTCGGCAAAAGTTGGAGCAGTAATAGTAAGCAATCAATTAGCAAGCAATGCCATGCAATGAGCAAACTCCTGCCTTGCCCTTGCAGCCGCCCTTGCCCTTCTGCAGGGGCGGACGAGCCAGAGGTGGCGTCTGCAGGGGCCGGGGCGGACCAGCCGGAGGTGGCGGGATGGGCATCGGCTCCGCCAGTCTCCGCTGCCGCTGGTATACCTGGCACGGCCGCACGGCTGTGAGTCAGGAAGATCCAGAGCCAAAGAGGTTTATGCATTGTTCACTTCAGGGCCAATTTTTTTCTAGGACTACGCAGGACAACTAGAACTATAAAAAATTGAGATGTTGAACGCCAAGCCACGGTCACGTCGGTCTCCTGGTCGAACACGGTCGCAGTGGCTGCCAAGCAATGATTGTATCTTGGGTGACTTCGGCATCCACCCCAAAAAATCCTTAAAGTTTTTACCTGCTAATATTGTTATTTATAATCACTAAAAAATATCAGGCGACTAAGACTAACACTTAAACTTAAAAAAACGACCACATTTCAAAGAGGACAAGAAGAACGCCAAGATACGCACCCGGAACCTCTGCCGCCCAAATGGCCAGATGCCCGGTGCCGCAGTCTAAGTTGCCTTCGAGCACCTCACGACTCACGACTCACACGAGCAAGGCACCTAGCACCTACTGCACCTACTCGCAGAGCCATCTAAGAAACAAAGTAAGATGCTGCTATTCAGCAGGTGCCAAGGCTCGTTGATGCCTGCGATCATCTCGTTCAGGGTCGTAGCCCTGTCTGGGTTGGGGATCGGCTGCATCCCGAACCTGACGGCAACCTGCCAATCATCGTCATTGTTTGGGTGTAGTTTGGACTCTGGACCCTGGACATAAACAAACATTCTAGTGAGGTTTCAGAATTTCAGTTTACAACTCGGACTTACGATGATACCTATTTTTCTCATGCCGAGCGACGTCTCTGTGCCGTGCCCACAGCCAGGACAAGCGACCAGACATCAGCGCCCACTGCCGATACAAAATCTTGTACTTCCTCAATCAAAGGTTGAAGCTTCGGTCGACTCTCTGTTTGAAGACTCAAGACCATCCCCTGATTGTAACTACTAACGAGAAAGTAACTTAAGTACTGCCCTGCCGTACTGCCATCCGAAACTCTGCTCGACAGAAGTGCTCGTGTCCACCATCTCCCGGGACTCTGTGTGTATTGTGACATTGGCATGGGGCCTTGGCCTTGGAATGAAAATGAGCTTGTGACCAATCAGAAAATTGAAAGGACCCAAAGCCCTGCCCCAGCACCATGTGAACCACGTAATTAATACATGATCACACATTGAACAACCGAACAACTAGCCTAGCCGACACAAAACCACAGGAGCCAAACCCCCCGCCCAACTTACTCAATTACTCAACTGAACAATGGAGCAATAACAGCCGAGTTGCAAGTCCCGAGAGGAGCTGCTGGGCTTCGACTGCGGAGCAGCAACCTCCTCCTCCTGGCGCTGCTTCTGCTTCTTCTCCCGTGAAGGCCCAGGGGTAGTAGTAGTAGCAGTGGCAGCAGGCGACGTCCCAGCAGCTTTCGCCTTGGCTTCCCGCCGCCGCCTCCTTGTCTTGCTGTTGGGCTTGGCGGTGCCTTTCACGTCTTTCTCCTCCGCCGCTTCCTCCGATTCCTCCTCCGCCATGGCGAGCGCCGATGCTTCCCCTGATGAATCTGAGTCATCTGAATCGAATGAGCTGAGTTGAGGGTCCCACGAGCCCAAGATTCCCAGCCGTAGTCTTCGGAGATCCGCACTTAAATCCGAAATCCGTCCCTGCTGCAAGCTTCTGCTGCCTGACTGAGTTTCTGCGGCTAGTGACTAGATTCCTGCATGATACATACAGTACAGTACAGTACTGTAGTACTGTACCTTGAGTACCCTCTGAATCAGGATGTCTGCGGGGTTGCATGGATGTTGGCATTGGCATGCACCCAGACCCCAGACCCTCAAACCCCCAAGCCCTACGGCAGCCGGCACTGCCGGCACAAAGACAGCCGCACCTTAGCCCCAAACGCCTTACCCACGGTTTGGGTTGTTCGGGATTACTACTTATTACTAATTACTTATCAATTAGTACAATTAGTCTAGATTCTAGATTAGGTTCAGGCTTTAGGACTTTAGGAGTTCAAGTGTCAAGGTTTAAATTTCAGGACGGCGGTTATTTCTTTAAGGTTATTCATGAAGAGTTAAGAGAGGTAAGATGTGTTCATTGTTGTTTGTTTCAGTTGATTTTGCCTCGTACTTTTAGCAAGATGCAACTCAAACATCAGGATTCAGGATTGCTTGCCTTGGACCTTGGACTGCTCAGCCCTACATCCCCCAATCCCGAAGAGGTCCCCCCGAAGCCCTAAGCCAAACTCCCCGAACCGAGCCCTAACCCTAACTTACCACTTACCACTGACCACAAATGCCAAAGCCCTACAGCCTGAGCCCAAACCCTAAACGCCCAACCCACTGACTGATTACTAAATAGTCTTTAGTAGTGTAATACTGAACCCGACAGGCCTCAAAACTCCGATGCCGTGAATGGAAACTCCTCAGTCCCAAAATCCCCAAGACTTAAATTGAAAGTGAAAGTGTGTGTGCCTTTGCAGCGCTGGCAAGCCGGGCAGCCGTTGGAAGCCCCCGGGCCTTTCCAGTGCTGGGAAAATGTGTGAAACCGAAACCGCAACCCCAAAAATACCTAACTAGGTAACTAAAACTAAAAATTAAAAGATTATCATAATTTTCTTATTCATTCAAGGCTTGAGGCTACAGCCTGAAGGACGTACGAGTGATTACGGGCCGTGCGGGCGTAGGGCTCTGGGTTTGGAATTTTACAGGCCTTAGGCCTTGGGATACCGGGATGATCGGATGAAGGGCTTAGGGCTTGCAGGCCTTGCTTAAGGGCTTCCGGCTTCGGCCTTCTGGTTCGGGGCTTCAGACTTAAGGATGAAGGGCTTAAGGTTAAGGTTTATGGTTGAGGGCAGTCGAGGGCTCCCGGCTTAGGGCTCTGAGCTCTTAGGGCTTGGGCCTTAAGTCTTAAGGTCCTCCCTCTTAGTCCTTAGGGCTCAGGACTGAAGGTAAAGGTTCAGGTTCAGGCCAGGCTATAGGGCGCTTCGGGCTTAGGGTTGAAGAAACTGAGGGCTCAAACTTGTGGGGATTGGGGCTTAGGCTTGGGTCCTTCCTTATTACTAATTACTAATTACCCTATACTCCCAATCCCTTAACTCCGAACTCTGAACCTTCACGCCTTCACGTCCATAAGTTCATAAGCCTGGAAACTGGAAACCCGTAATCATTCATATTAATATTAAAAGCTAAAAACACTAGGCCCTAGTAATCTAGCCCGAGCGGACGAACTTAGGGAGCTTCAGCGAAGGCTTTTGATCCTGGTTTGAAAGTTACCATGCAGCTTCTATTGAATATTGAAGCAGGCTGTGGACTGCTGGCCCGGAAATTGTCCGGAGTCCGAGTCCGGAATCCGGAATCCGGAATACGAAGGCCCGGAGGCCCGATAAACCGGGTCAGGCACAATGCCTGCGTGATTGAGGCCTCACTTGCTTCGTTTCAAGGTCTCCTGAATCGCCGGCTGCTCGCGGGCTTCAGATGCTGCCAGCAGCGAGCTCGCGCCTTTTGGCAGGCTGGCTTCAGCTGCGGCCTCACGCCGCTACGCAGCGTGGAGTCCGGCGTGGAGGATGCCAGGACGCCGTTTCGTCCCCGTTCCGCCGACGAATCAATTGCCGTGAGAAGGTGCGGAAGCGGAGAATCCCTCCCTCACTTTCGGTTCCCTCACCTCACCTCACTGGCCGCCGAACGGAAACCCAGCCACAGGTGTGCAGCTGGCCTGGGACTTCGCCGAAGTCCAGCACGACATCGCCGATCTGCTCTGAGGTGATGGCAACTCCAGGAATTGTGTCAGAGTCAGAGTCCTTGTCATTGTTGGTCTTGGGCCTGGGTTTGGGGGTTTCAGACTCGACTCGACTTAGGACTTTCGGGGTTCAGGCTTTGCACTGACTGGCACTGACTGTGAAACTGTCTTCGCCACCGTCCATGCTTCCAAACCCAAAGCCTTAAATCTTAAATCATTTAAAACCGAAATACCACAGTAGAAATTCTAAAGCCCAATGGCCCAAAAGTACGAAGCCTACACCCCAGCACAAAACTCTAAATCCAGAAGCCCTATTAAATACTTAAATACTTGACAAAACCGCAAGGACTCGAGCACGACGGATCGGTGTGGGGGGTAGTCTTAGACGAGTGTCACCGTGAAACAGGGCAACAGTGCTACGGTACTACGGGCTGTGGGTTGGGTTGGGTTGAATTGGGGGCCTAAACACTAAACTAAACACAACACTAGACGACCCTCAACAAATCAAAACACCAAGGCCCCAACTGGTCTCTGCATTTGCTGCAGACGCCCTTGTCCCGCTCATTCCTCCGCCTCCGAATCTACGAGTGGGGTGCTAAGGATTAAGGATTTGAGTGAGGCCTAGGGGCTAAGGGTTAAAAGTTAGGGTTCATGGGGCTGCAATGCATCACCAGAAACTACTACACTTGCGGCCTGCAGGGTAGAAGTAGAAGTCAAGCAGGAATCAGGAAGTATTGGGCCGAAAGCTTCATCCCTGTCATCCTAAAGGTTAAAGGGCCCTGTCTTGTGAGCGACTGTGGCTGTGGCTGGGAACTAGCAAAGGCTTTGTTTGAGCCATGGCCTTAACTTATCACTTAATTATGAAAAATTAAGAAGTAGGTTTCTGCAAAACATGCCGGTCGCCGTCGTGACTGCTGAGGATTCGGCACTCTCCCGCAACAATGCCAGGGACGCAACTCCCCGCCCACAGTGGGTAATCGAGACTGCTCCAAGTAGCTCGGCCAGACCTGACCTGACTGAGCTCCTCGGGCAGGACGGTCCGAGTCCGAGCTTGATGTCCACTTCCTTCAGAAGGTCAGCACCTGAATGTTTACTCAGGCAGACGAACATTGGCGGTAGAGATAATGTCCAAGCCCAAGCCCAAGGTGTTGTTCTGTCTCTGAGCAGCCCGTGCTCAACATCAAACCTCGGGGTCACCCCAGTGGGCTCATCAGTGGGCAGTGGGCAGTGGGCTCTTCTGCCTTACGGCCCAGCCCGGCCGCGGTGCGCCCGTGACGGCAGTTTGCCCGGTCTTCGGTCAGCACTCGGCACAGGCCCACCAAGTGCAGCGCCCTAAGGCAGGTGATGAAGTCGCTGCAGAGGACAAGTCGCTTCCGGTGCAGCGGGCACATTCGCCGAGTTGACTTCTGCTCACATGTTACTGCACTGCACTGGGTTTTAGAATTATTAGAATTACGGGTTACCGTTTAGGGTCACGGTGAAGGGTCGGGATGTGAGGGATGTCGGGATTGGATTGGGGTTCGGGGTTTAGTTGACTTCAGACCAAAAGTCATTAACCCCTAAATCCCTAAATCATAATAAAATCTGTATTCGAAACCCAAAAGCCATCAAGAGTACGCCCAAATGCATAAATCATAATAAAAACACCGCAGGTTTAAATTAAATAACTTAAATCAAATCCTAAACCTAAACCCCAAACACCCTAAACCTCCAAAAAACCTAAATTCTAAAGAGACTCTAGACACCCACATGCCCTTTTTCAGGATCAGGAATACTTATTACTTATTACTTATTACTACTAACCGAAATCCTGAACCCCAAAACTGCCAGACCCTCGATCCTTCGCCGAAATTTAAATCACAATCCCAAAAAATTACTAAACCTCAAAGCCCTAACCCCAAAGTTTAAAGAATAATAAAAAAGAATAAAGCCCAAAGTCCTAAATCCCATGACTCCATGAACCCTGAATCGGGACGGGACGGACCCTGCAGCCCCACTGCCCACATCCCTGCGAGCCTCTGCGGTCGCAGGCAGGCATGCCAGACGGTGTCCGAGGACCGAGGATCGGATTTACTACAGGCCTTAAATTAAGATCTGATTAGACCCTTGGCAAAATTTGGGGCATAGAGCTTTAAGTCAAGGCCTAGGGCCTTTTTAGACGTTTTGGGTTTAGGGTTTCAGGAGGTTGGGGCAGGGGCATCAGGGCTGGCCGGGCTGGCTAAGTTCGCTTAAGGCACTGCTGGCTGTTAAGCCTAACCGAAAACGGTCGAAATCCAATCCTTCAACCCTGATCACTGATCAGGCAATTCCTGAATCCCAAGCCGGGCCTTCACTCGACTCTTAGGTCCGGTCCACCCCTGCTACTAAACCCTAACTTACTAACTTTAAACTAACATTAAACCCCTCAGCCCCAAATCCTAAACCGGTAGTTCCTCCATCCCAAAGACCTAATTCCTGAAACCAAGCCCGTCACAATCCCTGACTGACGTTCTCAAACTAGTCTTTCTTATAGGGTACTTAGTACTTAGTACTTAGTATAATTTAGGGTAAATGTATTATCTAAGCACGAGCTCAAAGCCACGTGCTCAGTGCTAAGCACGAGCTGAATGCCACGTGCTCCAACAAATTCTTTAGTAACTTTAGTCTTTAGTCCTTAGTGCAGTGGAGTCCTTAGTCCTTAGTATATATAATTGCTATATATCTAATCTAAGCACGAGCTCAAAGTCACGTGCTCAGTGCTCAGCAGGAGCTACAGCCTAAATCCGAAACCCATGATCTGTCTTTTTTCTTCATTCATACTGAAAACCCAGAAAACCTTTTATAATCCTAAAGCCCTAAACCCGAAATCGTAATCCGCTAAGCCCTACATGCCAGAGCCTGCCGAAATCCCAAAGCCACACAGCTTCAAAACTACGGCCTAAACTTAACCCGAAAGCCCTCAATTCAACCGATACATGTGTATGTTAGTATTTAGTATTAGTTAGATTAGTTAGTAGTAGTTAGTGATCAGTGATGATTAGTGAATTAGTGAGTGAGACTATGTCCAAGTTCTTTGTTGTCATGTACAACCCGAGTGAAGTGGAACAAGTAACAAGACTCAGTGTCAAGAATCTAATAAGAACTAAGAACAGCTGTAGTAATGTAATGTTAATTGCGAAGGGAAATGCCCGGACTGACGGACAGAAAGAACCAAGCAGGAACACTTTTCAGGAGCAAGCTCTCGTAGTAAGCAAGCAAGCAGTGAGCAGTGACCAGTGACCAGTAACCAGCTTTAGTCTCGGAATGGTAGTCTCTGTTTCTAGGGCAAAATACGGAGACATGACATGACTCGACTCACATCACAGTCACATGTCACATGACACTTGTGACAATAGACGTCCTCAACCCTACCCAAAGACACAACAGCTGCAAACAGATATAAATAAACTCCCAAAACCTAAACCTTAACTGACCTCCTAAATCCTAAATAAATCCTGAATCCTGAATCCTAAATATGATCGAATCTGATCGACTCGTACCTAACCTACACCATCCCAAACTCCTAACTCCTGACTCCTAACTAACTAAATTGCTCTCAACCCTAAAGCCCTGAACCCTAAAACACGAAGCCCTGAATCCTGCTGCAGCCCGCAGCCCAAAAGAAAACCACCAGCACAACTGCGGGCAACGCTAACGAACTAAAACTACTAGTAACTAGTAACTAGTAACACTTCAAAGCCACCGTAGCCCCCATCATTCCATCCTCAACTAAAGCTTAAAGCCAAACAAACAACTACCGTCACTTCCTACTTCCTACAAGCCTGTTACCCTCAGTCCCGTCCCCTGAGTCCCTGAGACCTGGCCCTAAAACCCGAAGCCCTAAACCCCAAAGCCCCTGACATCCGAAACTACCACCAAGCACCAAACCTAAATCTGCTCTTGCTTTCCTAATACCCGTTACCCGACACGTAGTAGTAGTAGTAGTAGTCATTGTATCCGAAAACATTTTAATTTTAATTCAAATCAATTTTCACTGGAACCCGCAATACTGCAATACTGCACTCACTCAACTCTGCAATCCTCGACCTCGAGCCTAAGCCCCCGGCCTAAACTAACCTCGGCCCCAAGCTGCTACTACAGTTTGACATTGACATTGACAACTGACATGACAACCCTGAATGCAAATATAAATTATCAAATTATAAAAATTATTAAACGCTCTCGTCAGGAATTCTAGACTTGACTCACGACTTGACTAGACCCAGTCCCAGAGCCTGCCCAAGACTAGACTTAGACTTAGACCTGGACCTAGACCATGAAAGGACTCTCAAACCCGACACTGGAATCTGGAATCTTGTGGAAATCAAAAAGAATCCTTGCCAGATTCAAGCCCTCCCAACGATGAAGGACTGGGAACTCAACGAAACACTCCCTCAGCCTCAGCCCCAATCCAAAGTCCAAACTCCAAACTCAGGGCGGGGGAGGGGTGCTAGGCTGAGAGCCACGGAGCTTGACGGAAGTCAGGCCACCGCGGCCACCCAAACCCAGCTGAAAGCTAGGCTGAGAGCCAGGGAGCCTGACCGAAGTCAGGCCACCGCGGCCACCCAAACCCAGCTGAAAGCTAGGCTGAGAGCCACGGAGCCTGACCGAAGTCAGGCCACCGCGGCCACCCAACCCAGCTGAAAGCTAGGCTGAGAGCCACGGAGCCTGACCGAAGTCAGGCCACCGCGGCCACACAAGCCAAGCTGAAAGCAAGGCTGGGAGCCACGGAGCCTGACCGAAGTCAGGCCACCGCGGCCACACGAGCCAAGCTGAAAGCAAGGCTGAGAGCCACGGAGCCTGACCGAAGTCAGGCCACCACGGCCACCCGAGCCAAGCTGAAAGCAAGGCTGAGAGCCACGGAGCCTGACCGAAGTCAGGCCACCGCGGCCACCCGAGCCAAGCTGAAAGCAAGGCTGAGAGCCACGGAGCCTGACCGAAGTCAGGCCACCGCGGCCACCCAAGCCAGGCTAAAAGAGCAGAAACGGTTGGGAGCCACGGAGCCTGACCGAAGTCAGGCCACCGCGGCCACCCAAGCCAAGCTGAAAGATCACAAACGGTTGGGAGCCACGGAGCCTGACCGAAGTCAGGCCACCGCGGCCACCCGAGCCAAGCTGACACGGCTGGGCTGGGAGTCAGGCCGCCAGGCCACCGCGGCCACCCAAGCAAAACTTCTGATTCGGATTTAGGGCCTTTAGGGCTTTAGGGTTTATTTATGGTTTAGGTTTAGGGGCTGACAGCACAACTCCAAACTCCAAACCCCCAGGCCCAAAATCAAAAGTATACCAATGCCCTCACTCTCACTGCCTCACCTTCTCACTTGATTCCTGAAGCCATTAAAAACAAATCCTAAATCCTAAAGCCTGAAACTCCTAAATCCCTAAAACCCGAAATCCTTAAACCGTTCGGGTTCGGAATGGCCCGAATGGCCTAACATCCTAAACCCGAGACCCTCAAGTGCCCTAAGGGGTTACATAGACTCATAGCGTATAAGGGTTTAGGGTTGTGGGTTTGGGAGACTAGCTAAGTGTGTTGTCCTTTGACTCTGACTCTTGACTCATGACTCTTGACTCTTGACTCTGAACTTTGAACTCTGAAGCCCTTTACCCCAAGCCCTAAACCCTACAGCCCCCGAACACTCACTGAATCCTGAACCGTAATCATCCTGTGACTTCAAAGCTAGGCTAGTACTTGTACTAGTACTAAACTAATCTCCTAAAATCCCGGGCCTAAACTCTTACCAAACGGAAACCCTGACGTTCCGAAATTCCGAAAGCCCTAAAAACCTGAAACCTAAACCCAGCCTACAGCCCTAAGCCTAACACAACCAAACAACTCAAACAACAAGTCTCAAACTCCTAGCTACTAAAATGCCCTCACCTCCTCACTCCTCAATCCTCAATTCAATCCTGAAGCCCTAAGTAGCCTGAAATCCTGAAACCCCGAAGCCTAAACTCCTAAACCCAAAAGCCCTAATACTAATAAATAAATAATTATAATTATAATTACTAAATTGATAATTACTAATTACTGCTAAAGCCCCCGCAACGCCTAGACTCCTAAAGCCCGAGACCCGAAACTCCTAAACCCTAAAACTAAACACCTAAAGGCCCTACCCTACATACCCCCTAACCCCTAACACCCTAAACCCCTAAAGGCCCTAAACCCAAAGCCCTACACTGCCCTAAGCTCCCCGTGACAGCCGCACCTACCCAAACCCAAAACTCCTAAAACCCTGAGCGCCTAAACTGTAAAACACTAAACTGCAAATTAAACCAATACCCTAAATGCAAGTTTTAAGTTTTAAGCTTGAAAGTTCAGGGTTTTGGGTTTGGGCTGAGGTGGCTTAGGTGCAGGGCCAGGGCTGGTAAGGTCACAGGTCAGGTCGGCAATGGCAATGGCAATCGGTAAGGTTTAGAGTCTAGAGTCTAGAGTTAGAGTTTAGAGTCTAGAGTCTAGAGTGGGTATTGGGTAGTTAGAAGGCTGTAAGTTTTGGAGTTGTGGGTTTGGTTTGGTTTGGGCGGCTTTAATTAAGAATTAATGAATAATAACTGTAACTATTAGTAGCAAATATTATGTTAATCTACATCTACAATACTAAAATTCAATTAATAATCAATAATAATAACAATACAATAATAATAACAAGTAACAAGGCACTATAATGTAATATTATAATGCTATAATACTTCTTTTCTTTACTAATTTACTTGTTTGACGAAGGGTTCGGCGATCGACGGGGCGAGGGGGGTTTCGACCGAAGTTCGGTCGAAGGGGGGTTCGACCGAACTTCGGTCGAAGGGCCGGGGCCGGGGGGTTCCACTTCGGTCGAAGGGCCGGGGGGTTGAACCAAATTCGGTCGTTGCTAAGCTGAAGCCCAATAAACCCCCTGCATAGCTTTAGCTAAACAAGACCCTTTCACGACGGATGGCTGCCGGGTCCCGAGTCCCGAGCCGTTCTCAGTGCCAGTGCTCGGCTCGTGCTCAGTCCGCTCCGCACTCCGTCCGCACCGCACCTTTCAGAATCACAGCCGCAAATCCCGTATAGACCTGTAGAAGGCTTGAGTCTTGAGTCTTGAGTCTTGAGTCTTGTTGAGGATGTAGAGTTTAGGTTACTTGGAGGCTTGAGCGGCTTGAGGTTTATATTTATGTCTATTAGTCTATTAGTTTAGTTAATAGTTCATAGTTCATAGTTCATAGTAGTTCATAGTAGTAGTCGTAAAGTTATAAGTTGTAAGTTGTAAGTGGGGTAACTTTAAATATAACCCCGATAATAATTCCTATTTTCGGGGCCTCCGATACAGCTTCGTGAAAAGTCTTGGGGCCGGGGCCCCAGATACAGCTTCCTAAAAGGCCACTAAAGGGTCCTTGCGCCTTGAAACGGTCCTGGGTTCAGGGCCTTACTATTTATTTATTTATTATTTATTATTATATTATTATAATTATATATTATATATTATTAATTATTATTAATTATTAATTATTATTTACTAAGCACGAGCCCAGAGCCACGTGCTAAGCACGATCTGAATGACACGTGCTCCAATAATTTCTGTATGATACCATTACAACAACACTAACATGTTTCTAATTTCTAATTCCTAAGCACGAGCTCCGAGTTCCGAGCCACGTGCTAATTACGAGTACTACTTATTACTTATTACTTATACTTATACACTTACTAAGTTTCCTTATTATCCAAGGTACCCCGGGCCCGAAATTTCGGAAACTCCCAATATTATTATGGTACTATTATACTACTACTTACTGCAAAATAATATATGTAGTATTATGAATTATGAATTATGGATTATGGATTCGGTGATTCGGATATGGATTGGATGATTGGATTATGGATGTGATGGGACTGATGGGATTGGATTATGGCTTAAGTGGCTTAAGGTATCTCCCTGGATTAAAAGGTCCCTCGGGCTCTCTGGGTGTGTTTGGGGTTTTCGGAGTTTGCAGGTTTTAGGGGGTTTGGGCTCAGGGGGTTTTAGGGTTCATTTAGGGTTTCGGGGTTTGCGGGTTTACAAAACAAAAACGGTAAGACTCCGGAGACTAAGACTGCACTGCGAACTGCGAACTCAAAATCCTTGCCAAACCTTAAATCCGAACTCGGGACTCGGAACCCTAAAAAATTCAAACCCCAAAAGCTCTCAAGCCGGCTCGTAAGGGCAAGGGCACCTTGTGCAGCTCCACGTCGAGTCGAAGCAGCAGCGCGACGGTGACGGGGCAGAGGGCTTGGGGCTTCAGGGTCGAGTCATTATTGGGGGTTTGAGGGTTGAAAGTTGAAAGCTTGGGGGTAATTTTAACATTTTTGGGGTTGGAGGGCCATGATTTATGTGTGTTGTGACGGTGTGTAGGTCCTAAACCTTAATTTTACGTCACCACTCCCCCTATTCTGGTCCCAAACCTTAATTCTCGAGCTCCGGTCCTGAATTTTCACTCCCAAACCCTACCGAACCTTAAAGCTTTAAAGCACCGGTCCTTAATTTCTGGTCCCAAAACCTCAATTCTCCAGCTCCGGTCCTTAATTTTCGGTCGCGAACCTTATTTTTTCTTAATTTTACGTACCAAATTTGAATTCTCGATCTCCGGTCCCTAATTTCTGTGGCCGTTTTTTTAGGGCAACTTTGACATTCAGGGAAGACACAGTGAGAACAGAACGCGCTCCTGAACGCGCCCTGAGAACAGAACGCTGAACGCGAACGCGCCCCTGAACGCGAGTTCAGGGGTCACTAAGCTGTAGGCTCAAACTTCCCTTCATTAAGGAATATGCCGTAAATTATGGTAAGATCCCTAGTATGATTTAAGGAATATTCCCTAATTCCCTTTTCGACCCCATAAAGATCCCTCAGAGGGTCCTTAAGGTGATCTTCCTTAACTAAATGATACTGGAGTCTCTGGGTTCAAGCAGGGGCCAGCATGGTAGACCATGACTAATGTAGTAACCTTTTCATAAGCGTGCCGTACTAGTTTCGGGGAGACGGGGGTGGTCTGAACAGGGACTGTAAATTAGAGAACTACGCATGTAGGGGCCTTAAGAATCAGAACAGGACTCCTTGAAAAGGAGCATTGAAAGAACCTGACTAAGCAACCTTGGGCCTTTCTTATCGGTTTTCGGTTTAGGGTTCAGGTTTAGGGTTTAGGTTTACTAGGGTTCCTTTAAAGGGTACTATAAGGGTACTATCAGGGTTTGGGGGGGTTTGGTGTAGAAACCTGATTGAGAAACCTTGGGCCTTTATTAGGGTTCCTTCAAACCTTGTGCAACTTTGGAGGGATTCCTGTACGGATTGAGGGTCGGGGGCTTTGAATTCGCCTCGGCCCCGGCCGAAGCGGTCAGAGGTTCCTATTCGGATTCCTCTATTCCCCACCTCTTAATCCCCTCCCCAGTGACCCCACCCCCCAAAAAAGGGTGCCACCCCCCCCCCCACCCCCCCCAAAAAAATGGAAACGTGTCGATGAGCCCCAAGGTCCGCCGGTGAATTTTCGCTTTCTCCAGTGGCTTTTGGTCTTCTGTAGGCAGTCCCACCCAATTTTCTTCGCTGCCCCCCCCTCCCCCGCCCTCCCCCCGTCCCCCTCCACCCTTCCCCGCCCCTCCTCCGCTCGCTGACAGGTGCGAGCTTTCTGGAGTTTTCGACATCTTTATGTGTTGGGCTCGCCGCATGCGCGTACAGCCGGGGCGAGGCGGACGACGCGCAGCGTTTCAAATTAGGATGTGGGTATTTCCCTACATCAGGGTCTTGTTTAGGATCCCTTTATATAATCCTTTTCATAAGCGTGCCGTACCAGTTTGGGGGGCGGAGGGGGCCTGAACAGGGACCCTAAATTAGAGAGCTACCCATGTAGGGGCCTTAAGAATCAATAGGAAACCTTTAAAGAAACCTTTTTAGAACCTTTAAACGGAACCTTTAGGATCTTTAATTCAGGGAACTACTCATGCGAGTGTTTTTTGCTTAGGGACTTCATAGCGACGTCGACTATCATGGCTGAAGCAGATATGCGGTAAGAGAGCTTAGGGTTCAGTGCTGAGGGTTAAAGGTTTCGGGCTGAGGGTTTGGGGCTTAGGGCCCTACCCCAAAACCCACGCCCCACAGAGCGCTTCAATCTCCTATGCCCCTGAAGCCAAAGAAAACGCACGAAGTAGGCCTTCCAAGTTCTGGTTCAGGTATGCCTTGTAGCGGGCTATTTGCGACCATTATAGTGGGTCCCTTGAAGGGGTCCTCGTAGCAAGAAACCTAGTCTTGGGCTAGTTGCTAGGCAGTTTAACTTGAGTCACCATCATAGAGGTCTATAGTAAGTAAGAGTGTTCCTCACTATGGTAACTTAAAACAGGTTCCACTATGAAGGCTCCTGTGGTATTACGGGGTTCTTTACTTACTTCCCCAATCAGCCACAGAAGTAAAAGGCTAAACTTTCCGATTACTACTAAACTATAAGAGCCCAGGTCTTAGAACTTAAGGCATAGGGCTCCTACCTGAAAACCTCCCGGCGTAAGATCAGACGAACGGCGGCTGCGAGAGAGAAGATTGCGATGATCATGATTTCCTGGCACGCCGAGTGAGCACCCAAGATGTTTAGAAATCAGCTAGGGGCACACCCCAACTTAGACACTCAGACACTAAAGTCTAAAACCGCAACCTTGAACCTCCAAGTCGTGAAAATGAAGAATCCATGTTAAAGCCCCTTTTATAGCCGTAATGCAAACAGTGAAAAGAAAGCCCCACCTGCATCAGGCTAGACCTTGCCCAGTGAAGATCGTTGGCCACGAGGCAGGTCGTCAGCCCCATCATCGACAGCGCAAGGAGCAGAAGGGCAGTTTCAGAGTGATTGAAGAACTCCACCTGCTGCTGAGGGTCTAAAGCTATGGCCCTAGTACGATGTAGGCACGAAACTGAAGCCATCTGTCAACCCCCCCCCTTAACCCTAAACCCCTAAAACCTAAACTCTTAACCCTAATCCTAAACCCCAAAAGATCATCCCTAAACCCCGAAGCCCTTACCCCAACCCGAACCCTAAACCGCTAAAGCCCCGGTCAAAGACCATGACCCCCGTCAGTTCACAGACAATGACCCCCGTGTCATTCCTGTCATTTCCTGGGCACGGGTTCCTTAAAGGGATCCACAAGGGAACTAAGGAATCTACCTCAAACTATAGTAGGCTCGCCAATCTGATTTGAGGAAGGCGCCTTGTATGGGTGGTACCGGAGGTTCAGCACCAAGGAAGCTGTGAGGATAATGCTCACGGCCTCCATCTGGAGAGCCTTACTTCGGTTGAGGGTTGGGGGTTTAGGGCTTTAGGGCGTTGGGGGCTTTAGGGCTTAAGGGCTTTAGGGCTTAAGGGCTTTAGGGCTTTAGGGCTTAGGGCTTGGGGTTTAGGGTTTAGGGTGTAGGGTTTAGGGTTTAGGGCTTAGGGTTTAGGGTATAGGGTAGTAAGTGGATATTTTGTGGAGTTCTAGGTACCCCAAAAGGGACCAGAATTAGGATAATGCTCACTGACTCTACCTGGAGAGTTTTTGAGTTCAGGGTTTAGGTTTAGGGTTGAGGGTTCCTTTAAAGGGGTCTATAAGGGTTACTATGGGGGATCCATAATTTAGGGTTTAGGGTTTAGGGCTTCTAGAGTTTAGGGTTTAGGGTTGAGGGTTTTTGGCTTAAGGGTGCGGGGTTTAGGGTTCGGCATTGCCGGCAGTGAAAGTCTAGGGTGTAGGGTTTATATAGACTTTAGAAGTTTTCAGGGTTTTTGGCAGTCAAGGTATGGGATGGATTCGCAGCCCCTGGACAGCCTAAACACCCGCTGCTATGACCCGACCCGGAGTACTCAAAACCTTGTACCCAGACCCCCGGGAGGATCTAGAAAGTAGATCGGCCTGGGTATGGATCGCACCCCCCCCCCAAAAAAAAACCCTAAACCCTAAACCCTAAACCCTAAACCCTAAACCCTAAACCCTAAACCCTAAACCCTAAACCCTAAACCCTAAATCACTACCGAAGCCCTGCAGCTTGAAGCTTGAAACGCTGCATTTACATCCCCAGACTCCTAAGTGAAAGCCCCAAGCCTGGAATACGAAATGCCCAAGACCCAGAGACTCCAATATTAGAAGCCCATTACAGGTGGGTAGTTCCTCTTCCATAGTACTCCCATAAGACCCCTTTGCCTTATAGGAGTGGTATGGAAGGCTTATGGGAGACTACCCACCTTAAAACTACCCACCTGTAAATGGCTTAGAAATATCCCTTAATTAAGGAATATTCCTTAAATTATAGTAGGATCCCCGATATGATTTAAGGAACATTCCTTAGTTAAGGGGTATTGGAGTCTCTGGGAGACTTCAACATTGAAACCCTGAAACCTTAAACCTTGGGGGGGTTTAAAGCTTGGGGTTTGTGTGTAAAGGGGTTTAGGCTTTCCGGTCGGGGTGTTGGCTTTGGGGTTGTACATTGAACCCAAGATGCTGAGAACTGATCCGGAGACAGTGCTCGGGGGCTTGGCCGGGTAATTGGAAAATACTAAACCCTAAACCCTAAACCCCTAACCCCTAAACTCCTAAACCCTAAACCCCTGAACCCTAAACTGTTTCAGAGCTTAGCAAACGGGGCAGGCCCTTCAAAGCGTTTAGCAAAAGAGATCCTCTTCGGCCCAACAAAGCAAACTAACAAAAATGTCAGCAAACAAGCCTTCCAAAGGGGCCTTAATAAGTTGAATAGAGTTTTGGGGCCCGTCATACTAAAATTATAGTCAGGAACCCCCAAGACAGTATTGGATTTCATTTAGGCCCCTGTATTACCAAGTCTAGGTAGTATTATTAGGGAGACCCCTTAAAGGGTACCCCTTCTGAACCCTACTTCTGGCTCTTTTAAAAGGGGCCTTATTGAGAGGGTCTATATCCCCAAGGGTCCCCCTAATCCTAACTCCCAAAGTCAAGCATGCAAGTGACCGATCCGGACCGGGCCAAAGGCCGTTTTGTTAAGGCGTAGGCTGAAGAGAACACATCCACCACCCTTCAGGAAGGAATATACTGCAGACCACCTCATCGATCCCCAAACGCCTTAAACCCTACACCTTTAAACCCTAAACCCTAAACCCTCAACCCTAAACCCTAAACCCTAAACGCCTTAAACCCTACACCTTTAAACCCTAAACCCTAAACCCTCAACCCTAAACCCTGAACCCTAAACCCTAAACGCCTTAAACCCTACACCTTTCATAACCCGCCCCAAGGATGTCGTGAAGAGCCCAAGGGGCCGGTGAGAGCGAAACCTCGGAAGGAGACCGGCTTCGTCGTTGCCAAATGGGTGGCTGTCAAAATTTTATAGGACCACCCTAAACCTTATAGATCCCTTTAAGGAGCCCTTTAAGAATGTCAAAATTAGGGTCATGGTAGGGTTTAGGGTTCAGGGTTTAGGATTTAAGGTTTAGGGTTTAGGGTTCAGGGTTGAGGGCTGAGGGTTTAGGGTTTAGGGCTTGTCAAAATTTTGTAGGATCCTTAAGGAGGGTGGTTCAAGGGGGGAGGGTATAAGGAATCCTTAACGGACTGTAAGGGAACCTTAGGGAGTACTAGGGAGGATTAGGGATCACTAGGCTATATACCCCCCTTGAACCCCCCTCCCTTAAGGATACTACAAAAATTAGGGTCCCTTTTTGGGTCCCTATTATAATACGGCACCTAATATTTAGGGTACCCCAAAAGGGGACCATAATTTTGATAACTACCCAAATTCCTACTGTTCCTTTAAGGGGGTCTATAGAAGAGTTACTGCAAGGGAGCCATCAGGGTACTATGATATTAGGGCCTTCATAATCCTACTGATATGGTATTCTGGGGAAATAAAGGTGTTAAGCTTTTTGGTTACATAGGGCTTATCTCGGGGCTGGGAATTAAAGTTCAGGCTTCAGGGTTTCGGGCTGAGGCTGTGGCTAGCTTAGGGTTTAGATGGGTTTAATCGGTACCTTAACCCCAAGTAACCTAGCTTTTTAAGGACATAGCTAAAGCAACCATACTAGGGAACCCTAAAAAGGTAGGTTCCTTAGGGTCCAGGTAAGGGTTAGGACTTGGGGGTTTACGGACCTCGGGATGCTAGTGCTGGGGATCACAACCCAGACCCCCGTTTGGAGGATCCAAAAAGTACATCCCTTCATGGGGGTTCCTTTTAAGATAAGTATAGGGGCCTTAATAACTAGAATAGGAGTCCCTTTCAAGGGGGTTCCTATACAGTACCCTTAGTAGTATAGGGCCCCAAATTAGGGCATCTACTTTCTAGATCCTCCAAAGGGGGTCTGGGCATGGAGATGGAGATGACGGTGATGAAGATGGAGCCGGCGTTTCCCTGAGAGCTACAAAGAAACGGTTTAGGGTTTAGGGTTTAGGGTTTAAGCTTTCGGGTTTAGGATTTAGGGTTTAGGGTTTAGGGTTTAAGCTTTCAACATGGTGACACTGAATCTGAATCATAACGAGGAGCCCTAAACCCTAAACCCCAAACCCTAGGCCCTAAACCATCTAAGGTGTGATTCTGCTGAGGGGTTCTGGACTCTCCCTAAACCCTGTACTCTTATGCGTTTAGGGTTCCGCGCACCCAGAGCAAGGTCCTAAACCCCAAACCTGAATGCCCTACTGACTGAGGAGATAACCCTAATCCCCAGACCCGAATTTTTTCGGGTTTAGGGTTTAGGGCCCCTGCTGCTACCCTGAACCGGCCTGATCCCACATACCCTGAACCCATATCTCGAGACACCCTAAGAGGATCCTTGCTGCAAGGACCCCGAAATCAAGGCAAAAAGAAACCAACAAAAGGGTGTTTCCGAAATTAGGGGGTGCCTTGTTTTGGAGTCCTTATAAATAAGGACCCTACTATTTAGGGTACTATTTTAGGGTCCCCTATTTTCGGAAAATCCCATATCTCAAGAGGAATCCCTTACCAACTGCCTACAAACGCAAACCAAACCCCAACTCAATTGCAAAGCCTGAACCCTGGAATAACTCGACCCCTAAACTAAACCACAAAGTCCCCTAAACCCCTAAACCCCTAAACCCTAAACCCCAAAGCCCCCAAACCCCAAAAGCCTTCATGAGACCCTCACAAGAACCCGTGAGTTGTAAATGACCCCCTGCCGCCTGCAGAACCCTACCCAGAGAGCCCAATACCCCTTAATTAAGGAATATGGCTTAAATTATATAGGGCTTAATATTATGATTTAAGGAATATTCCTTAATTAAGGGGTATTGGGCTCTCTGGGTACCTGTAAATACATTTCTAAATTTCAGTGACCCCAAAGCCGCGCAAGGAAGGTTCCAGGAACAGACTTTAAATCATGGACGATGCCCTTACAGCACAAGGCCACGTCACAAATTGACAACCCAAATGAGAATCCCTTATATAACCCTGAAACCCTAAACCCAAACCCCTGAAACCTAAACCCCAAGCCCCTAAACCCCCTAAACCCCCAAAAACGCTAAAAACCCAACCCCCTAAACCCTCAAAAAAAAAAAACTTAAATCACCCTGAAAGGAACCCTAAACCCTAAACCCCCTAAACCCCTAAAAAAACCCTCAAATCACCCTTAAAGGAACTCTCAAGTCACCCTTCAAGGAACCCAAAAAGGAACCCTTAAAGGAACCCTCAAGTCACGCTTAAAGGAACCCTAAACCCTAAACCCTAAACCCTAAACCCTAAACCCTTTCTGAAAGCGAGGCTCCGGAAGGACGGCCACCACCAGGGTCAGAAGCATCTTCCGGACCAGGCGCTCCACCTGGCCGTAGGGTTCTTAAAGGGCTCCTTACAGGGATCTCTAGGTTCCTTAAAGGGATCTATGGGGTTAATACTGTTGATGATACAAATCCTGCATCACCCATAATAAGGAGTATACCATAATTCCCATAGTTTAAGATCCTTAAGGTCATGCAGGATTTATATCATCAACCGTAATTACAGGGTTTTAGGGTTTTAAGATTCTTAGGGCCGTGAAGTCTAACCTCAAATCAATCCTAACAATTCTAAGCCCTGAACCCTAAAGCACTAAACCCAAACCTTTAAGAGGAACCCCTAAACCCTAAACCCAAACCTTTAAGATTAAACCTTAAACCCTAACCTTCAAGATGAACCCCCTATAACCCCTCCTATAATTATAACTAGGCAGGCCTTTGGGATGGAGGGGCAGCGGACTTAGTAAGTAGAGTTATAAGTACCCTAAATGGAGTTACCACCCTAAACCCCATAGATCCCTTTAAGGAGCCCTATAGATCCCTTCAAGGAGCCCTTTAAGAACCCTTACTAAGTCCCCTGCCCCTCCAAGTAAACCCTAAAAGCCCCCTACTTAAAGGATCATGGGACTTAGTAAATAGGTTGTAATAAGGGTTATAAGTCCCCTAAGTGGGGTTATCCTAATTATAACCTACTTATTATAACCTTACTTACTAAGTCCCATGAGCCTTTAAGTAAGCCCTCTGATCTGCTTCGACACAAATGGGAGTTTCCGAAATCAGGGATAGGGTTCCTTTAAAGGGATCTGTAGGGGTTCCTATAAAGGGATCTATAGGGGGTTCCTCTAAAGGGATCTAGAAGGGTTCCTTTAAAGGGTTTAGGGTTTAGAGTTTCCGAAAACTCTGGGATACCTTATTTTGGGGTCCTTACAACAAGGATCCTACTATTTAGGTAAAATTTGAGGTGCTATATTTGCATCCCCTATTTTCGGAAACTCCTAAATGCAGATCTGAGTGGGGACTCGTATTGGGCAACTTTATGAGGATCCTAGCTAATTAAACTGATATGGTTGAAGGATTATTCCTATTGGCGTCTGCTAAACCCTAAACCCGATAGATCCCATATAGGAACCCTTAAATATAGATCCCTTCAAAGGAATCCTACCCTAAACCCCTAAAAGGGATCCTAGGAGTCTCTGGGTACAGGACACCATAACACGCGCCCTCGCAGCCGATCCCTGCAGCTGCCAAAGGAACCCGTCGTACTTGGAGGGTCGGGGGATTTAGTAAGTCGGTTTTAGGGTCTAGGGTTTAGGGTTTTAGGGTTTTAGGGCTTTAGGGTTTAGGAAGTAGGTACGAAATAGAGTTATACGTACCCTTAAAGGGGGTCTTAGTTAGGGTTATGATACTTCTAAGTCTAGAAAATAACTACTCACTCAGTCCACCGACCTTCCAAGTAGGATGCTACTTAGAGTTTTTTGGGGGCTTAGTAACTTACAAGGCTCCGTAAGGGGTTCCTTAAAGAGTTCTATAAGAGATCGACAAGGCTTTAGGGTTTAAGGATCATGAGACTTAGCAACGGAGGCTATAAGTAAGGTAACTTTAGTTGTAAATACTTCAAACCCCAATTAGGGTAATTATAACCTACTTACTGAGCCCCATGTGATCCTCCAACTACACGGCCAAAACCCCCAACCCTAAATCCCTATAGATCCGTTTGAAGGAACCTGACTAAGTCCCATCCCTAAACCCTAAGCCCTCAACCCTACACACTGATCCTCCCAAAACTCCCAGACCTCGAAGACAGAGCACTCCGTCTTGTAGGCTTGCATGAGGTAAGCCACATGACTCTGTCGAGGCTCCCTGCGACTAAGCACCTCATCTTAAGTTGCTTGGTGTCAGGAAGTTCATGGGTAGCTATAAGTAGGGTCCCAAGTAGGGTAACCATACTTATAACCCATATTAGGGGACTTATAACCGCACTTATAACTACCCCAGTCATCTTCGAGGTTCTTGTTAAAGGGTTCAGTTATTTATGTTACCACAATAGGGATCTATAGTAAGTAATATGGTTTCCTTATTATGGTAACTTCAATTAAATCCCTTAACAAGAACCCAGTCTGATGTTGCTTGGTGTTCAGGAAGCTAACTTAAGTTACCACAATACAGGGACCGTATCAGACGTCTACTGTAGGTTCCCGTTGAACTACGCTTCGGAACAAGAACCCAGTTTGGTGCAGGGGCCAGAATAACAAGAATACTAATGTAGGGCTTAAGGGGTATATTCCGACGTCTATATTCGGACTGCCGTACAAGGGTTGTATAGTCGGATGTAAAAGGGCTCTCACAGGAGTTGAAGGTTGGCGTTGAAGGTTTGGGTTTTCGGGTCCAGGGCGTAAGGCTTAGGGTAAGGTCTGCATGGCGATCTATATGCCTTCATCAAGCAACTTTGATGTCTTGCACTCTAGGCCTAAACCCTAATCCCTAAACCCCTAAACCCCTTAACCCCTTAACCCCTTAACCCCTAAACCCTTAACCCTAAACCCTGTATAACCCTGGTCCTTGATCTGATTCAAGGCTATTGGGTTCTCTGGGAACTGGCGCAATCTTGGAGACCACTTGGGGTACGTGGGAAAGGCTTAGAGTTTAGGGTTTAGAGTTTGTACAACTCAGCCGCAAACAAACGTTTCCTTGTCTTAGAGGGGTTCGGGCTCTCTTCTGAAAGCCGTTATTGGGGTTTAGGGCTTAGGGTTTAGTTTGAACAGTCAATCGTAACGCTCCCTTGCAGTCTGTCATCAGGATACCACAGTATGCGTCACACAACCCCGTTGGCCCGTCGTATACTCGACCGGCAAAGTGCTGAACTCAGAAAGCCTAGCTCAAACCTTGCAAGGGTTTCGGGTGTGGGGTTAGGGTTAGGGTTTGTTCAGCGTTTTCTCGGCGTTATCGGGCTTTCGATGGACCAAGCAAAAGTGACAAACTTTCTGTTTCCTAAACCCTGAACCCTAAAGCCCTAAAACACTAGCCCCACAACACGAAGGACCTGGATCCTAGACCCTAAAAGTTAAGGGGAGCCCAGATAAGAAACCTGATACAACCCCTACACAGACCCGGGACCCCTAAACACTTAACCCATCAACTTCTAAACCCCTACACCCCTAAACCTCTCAACCCAAAACCCACAAATTCTAAACCCCCTAAACCCCTACACCCTTTAAAGGGATCCTTCAAGGGTTTAGGGTTTCGGGCGTGCTTTAAAGGGACAAAAACTAACCCATGAGCCGCTCAAGAGATTGCCCAGTGGCCACGTACGTCCAGCTACCCACACCCAGCGCGAAGCAAGCTGCGATGCTTGCCAGGACCTGCTTTAGGGAGCTCTGGGGTTCAGGGTTTAGGGTTAGGGTTTAGGGGTTTAGGCTTTAGGAGTTTAGGTGTTTAGGGTCTAAGGGTTTAGGGGTTTAGGGTTTAGGGGTTTAGGGTTTAGGAGTTTAGGGGTTTAGGGTTTAGGGGTTTAGGGCTTTAGGGGTTTAGGGGTTTAGGGTTTAGGGTTTAGGGGTTTAGGGGCTTGGGGGTTTAGGGGTTTAGGGGTTTGGGGTTTAGGGTTTAGGGTATTAGTGTAGGGCTTAGAGGGGTGTATAAGGAATCTCTAGTAGGGTTTTATAGTATCACTCTCTACTTGGAAGTTCATGCGTGGTTAGAAGGGGAGTTATAGTGCGTTAATATGGGTTATCACAATACTTACCCTACTTGAAAGCCCACTTATAACTACCCATGAGACTCCAAGTAGTGTAGGGCTCTTACTGGAAAGATTATGGGACTTAGCAATTGTGGTTGTAAGTAAGGTAACTACAGTTGCAATTACTTCTAACCCCGATTAAGGTACCTAGAACCTTACTTACTAAGTCACATGAGCCTCCAAGTAAGAACCAGCCATGTGAGGGCTTGGCACAGTAGGTTTTAGAGTTTAGGGCCTTGGGGGTTAGGGTTTAGGATTTAGGGTAGGGTTTTCTGATTTGGGTTTTAGAATTGTGCGGCTTAGGCATTAGGGCTGTGGGATTCAGGGTGTAATGATGCGGTGTAAAGGATTTATTGCGATGAGGGTTGAGGTAAAGGCTTAGGGTACCTCCATGGAAAGGTGTTTCCTTCAGCTAGCAACGCCCCCCCCCCTCCAAAAAAAAAAAAAAAACTGTGGCAGGGTCAGGGTGTAAGATGTGGGTAGTTTTTTAGGTCCCCAAACTACTACCACTATTACTACTACTACTACTACTACTACTACTACTACTACTACTACTACTACTACTACTACTACTACTGCTACTACTACTACTGCTGCACCTTTATGAAGAGGACCCTGAAAGCTCACAAATTTAGAGACCTGGATCCTCTCGGAAGACGGATCCTACCATGTCTGGAGGCCTCAAACAGGACCCCCAAAAAAGCACATAAGCAAAAATTCGGATAGGGATATCCCATATAAACCCCCTTGTCATGAAGCCCATGAAGGTAGGGATATCCCTGTAAATGCTTATGCTTATGTGCTTTTTGGCGCCTGATCAAAACTAAGAGTACACGAACTCAGATTGTGGGATCACCCACCCGCCTTCATCCCACCTTGGGAGCCCTGTGACAGTAAGGGTTTGGATCCGATTATAAAAGGATATAACCCAGAGGGTCCAAGTACCCAAATAGTAGGGTATTAGGCCCCAAAATCCATACTCTGAATGGTTTTTGGACCTTGAAACCCTACTATTTGGGTACTTGGACCCTTAGGGTAAGGGTTTTGGGTTTAGGGGTCTGGGGTTTACGGGTCTAGGGTTGAAGGGTCTAGGGTTTAGGGTCTAGGGGTTTAAGGCCTTGTGGCTTAGGGGTTTAAGGGTTTAGGGGTTGGGGTTTTAGGGTTCAGGGTTTAGGGTTCAGGGTTTAGGGTGTATTCTCTGAAACTGCAAATCCAAAGTGCCCTGGGTGGATTACTAGGATGGCGCTTTAAAGGCTCCTGTTAAGACTGATAAATGACATCCTCTTAAGCCCAATCAGGGCAAATAGAATATGTCCCCAAGGCCTACCTACAATAACCTACAAGAACCTACCTTTTTGTAGGGTCCCTGTAAATTTCATGTGAACCAACGAAACAGGAAGGTTTTGGTAGGTTAACGGGCCTCAATGATTAGAATAGGCTGTTGGGTATATCACAGTATAATTATAGTAAGGAATCCACAAAACTCGACTCTAGTTTTCAACTACCCTACAGTAGTTTAGATGTCAGACTCGCATTCATATACTGGACGTGCGATCTGTCGCAGCAGCGGGAAGGCAGCCTGGGAATGCAAAGTGCTCAAGCAGACTAAACCCGACGATTCAGGGTTTAGGGCTTATATGGCTTAGGGTTTAGGGCTTAGGTCAGACAGGAGGTTCCGGATCAAAAACCTGAGTACGAGCCCCCACCCCTAAGCGCTGAAACTCCGAGCCCCAAACCCACGCTGACTCCCAAGCCCCTAATCCACAAGACCGCAACATTTCGTCGGGTCAACTGCCTCTGACTATCATCAGACCAAATTCCACAACACATCATACCGACACCCAAGCGCATGCATCTAGCGTAACGAGTGATGCTATTGCTTAAAGCTCTGGACTTTCCGAATCTTGGTATACTACACCATGTACAACTCCACAAAAACCCGCTCTAAGCACCCTTTACAAAATCTAACAACGTCTGGAGTATCGCACAAAACCCTGATAATGAATCCGCACCTGAAGGGTTTAGGGTTTAGGGGTTTACCCAGAGAGCCCAATACCCCTTAATTAAGGAATATGGCTTAAATCATATTATGCGGCCCCTTATAATTTAAGGAATATTGCTTAATTAAGGCGTATTGGGCTCTCTGGGTAGCATTTAGGGTGAAGCCATCCCACCTCTGCTATTCTCCGGCTCCGTGGCCCGGCTGGCAGGAAGTCCCAGCACAGCTCCTTGTGTTGTAGGGGCCTAAAAAGTTACCTCCTTTAAGGGTTCCTTTAAAGAGGGTCTATCTAAGGGTTACTATAAGGGCTATTATATGGGCTGAATAGAGGGGCCTTCATAATTACCTATACCATTTTGGGGGATCCCTTATTACAATTGCAGTATACAGGCCAAAAAAAAAACCCTATTCTAATTATTAAGGCCCCTGTGGTATGCGGGGCTTCGGGTTCGGAGTCCCTACATTTGGAACCCTCGTAGGTGCCGCATTCGATTCTAGGAAGCTTGATGTAGGAACCCGATTAAGAAACCGTGGGCCCTTATGTAGGGCCTTTATTAGTGTTCTAGAAAGGTTCCTTTAAAGGGGACTATAAAGGGTGCTAAAGGGTTTTGGTGGGGGTTTGATGTAGGGACCCGATTAAGAAACCTTGGGCCTCTACTAGGGCTCCTTATATGAATCCTGCTATTTTGGGGTTATAGGCCCAGGGTTTCTTAATCAGGCTCCTACATTAATTATAAGAATCCTTAAAACAAAAGTGCCCTTCAGCTTGGACTTTAAATTCCAAAACCTTAATGCTAGATAACACAATCCATCCTTACAAGGCAACTCGGCTGGAAAGTTGCGGCGCGAGATCTGCTTGGGATTCAGCCTTAAAACCTAAACATCCCAGAACCCTACACGCTTCACCCTAGACCCCTAAACCCCGAAAACCCTAAACCTCAACCGTTCCTGAACCCCAGCTCTTCAGCCTGCATCGGGAGAGGAAACTCCAGACCCAGCCTTCTACCAGCAAAGTCGAAGAACTTGGGGGGTACAGGGTTTCAGGGTATCGGACACCTTATAGAAACTTCATGGTAAAAATATCAGTAACCCGTGCTACGGTTTATGTTTTAAGGTGTAGTTTAGGGTTTGGGGTTTGGGGTTTTGGGTTTCGGGTAAACCGACAGCTATCCAGATGCCAAGACAAACGGCGGGGGTCAGCCAGAAGTAGAGGGCTTAACAATTGGAAGAGGGGTTTGGGCTATGCATCAGGGAGTGTAAGGAGACAACATTAGTAACTTCTCAAAACCCAATATTACCACCAAGCCCGAGAATTACCTTGGTGCAATTGCAATCCAACGGGCTCACGCTCCGTCCATCTGCAACCGTACATCGCGACACCCAACCGTGGAAGCAACTTCTACTTTGAACCGTAGGCCCTACACCTTCGACAGCTTTTCCGCCAAGAACCCTAAACCCTTAACCCGAAACCCTGAACCCTAAATCCTAAACACCAAAACCCTAAACCCCAAAACCCTAGACCCTAAACCCTAACACCACGGCAGCCGAGGTCGGAGAATCGAAAACATGTATAAGTCCGAAGGTCATGTTCGCTCATGAACTACATGAACTACCCAGTTCGCGGCACAATATTTCCGCCGTTATAGATCGTGACCACATTGACGAATTGCAGGGCGCTGGTCTGCAATGTCGGTATGTATGTGCGTATATACATACATGTGCGACTGCGTCTTCACCAACCACATTAACAGCTGCAACACAAGCCTTTGACAACCTCCAAATTATGTATGCAACGACACAGACTGAAATCTTCGGCAACAGAAGCTACCTTGCCCGTCGTCGCAAATGTAACCAGCAAGCGACGCTGTGCGAATGATCAAAACACGCTATATTGGCGAGTGCACTTCTGACTCGGCGGCACTACCGACACGACTGGCAAATTATCGCACAACCAGGACTGTGCATTACATCCATGAGTCCCCAACACAATAGGGCGTAACGAGTGCCTTAACCCCACTGCAGCAACCGACACATGATGCTCGAGCAAACTTTGTTGCCTGATTTGGTATAGCGCTTTGTGCGCTGTCGCTCAGAGACATATCGTTTCTTGCGCAGGAGATTCAGTGCCTTCGATTGCGTCTTCGGCAGTGTCTGCAACCATTGCACCATGGAAAAAAACCCTGTGGGCACTTCAATTTCGAAGCGCGAAACTGTGTATCATTTACACCTAACCCTGATAAATCCCGAACCGCAAATCCTAAACCCAAACCCGAAAACCCCTGTAAAACCCATCATTTCACTGCTATCCTTGGTCTTTCGGTCTAAGCACAACGGGTCCTCGAGCCGGGCTAGAACCCCAAAACCCCTATCAGGCAGTAGAGGGTGTTGGCGCATTTCGTAAGGCTCGTACGGAATGTACTATAGGGGCCTTGATAATTACAAACCTTACACCCGATTACCCTAACCCCTAAACCTCTAAGCACACATCCCAGAGATGAGTCATCGATCGGGCGAAGTCTCAACTGTGAAAGTTTCACGAAGCTCGCTTCACTCCCTTCTCAGAAGGCGTGCCAGCGCCTAAAAATGCCCAATTCGCAAGTAGACCTCATGAAACCCTACACACAGCCTCTACCAACTCTAGACAGCCTTTAAAAAAAACTCCAGTATCCATATGCTGAAAGCCTAACCCTAAACCCTAAACCCTAAACCCCTAAACCCTAAACCCTAAACCCTAAACCCTAAAACCCTAAACCCTCAAGGAACCTGAGACCTCGAACAAACGCAAACAAGCCGGTTTAGGGCTCAGCGGGGTTTAGAGAAAAGGGTTTATGCTGGGGTTTAGGCTTTAGGGCTTCAGGCTTACGGTTCAGGGCTCAAGGTTACTTAAAGGATCATGGGACTTAGTAACTGGGGTCCTTAAGGGGTCCCTTTAAGGGATCTATAGGGGTCCTATAAGGGTTTAGGGTTTAGGGTCTACTTACAGGATCATGGGACTTAGTAGCAGGGGCTATAAGTGAGGTAACTATAGTTATAAATACTTATAACCGCAATTAAGGTACTTATAACCCTACTTACTAAGTCCCATGATCCTCCAAGTAAGGGTTGTCTTGCAATGGCCTTTTCCGGTCGCACAGGGGTTTGGGGCTTAGGGTTTCGAATTGTTTATAGGGCATCGGGCGAAAACCGGAAATAACTAGGAATACCAATCATTCTGGTTCCATATCTCGTTCCATACAAGATGTAATATCATATACCACGAAGCCCTATTCAAACCATTCAGGCCCTTATACCATAAACCCTTCAAAACACCCATTAAAAACCCCTCAGCCCCTTGTAAAACTTTTATAGAAGCCCTATTCAGCCTCAACGGGAAGCCGCGCCTAAACGATCAAGGCCACTATGCGATACGGTTGATGATATAAATCCTGCATTACCCATAATAAGGAATATCCCATAATTCCCACAGCTTAGGGTCTTTAAGGTAATGCAGGATTTATATCATCAACCGTAGTATCAACCCTACTTAACACCTCATGACACCATCATAGACACCCTGACAGGGACCCAGTTCTGATTCGTAAAGCCCCCGTCGGGATCTTACTCTATCATAGGGATCCTTAGGGGTGTAGGGGGAGGGGGGGTAGGGGGCCTTAAGGCCCATAATAAGGACTAATAAGGCCTATTTAAGGAAATATAGTCCCCTACACCCCTCCCCCCTACACCCCTAAGGATCCCTATGACTCTAGGTTCGCCAGTGTCCCCGTAATCATAAAACGATCCCTTTTCCTGCTATTCAATTTCAATTTTAGTAAGGGGTCCATAAAAAGAAAGGGCCTAGGGTACCACTGGGTACTTAGTGGATCATGGGACTTAGTAACTGGGGTTATAAGTAAGGTAACTATAGCTATAATTACTTATGACCCAAGTTAAGGTACTTATGAGTCTACTTACTAAGTCCCATGATCCTTCAAGTACCTAGTACTTGCCGCGAAGGGACGCCCCCGTCGCTCTCCGGACGAACTCGGAAGACTACGAGGTACTTGCCAAAGGCTGCCTCAAACGGGGCTTACGGTTTCGGCTTTAGGGTTTCAGAGTTTCGGGTGCAGGGTTTAGGGGGTTCCTTTGGGGGACCTCCTACAAGGGACCGATTATTGAGGGGTCCCGTCTGTGTCCAAGGAAGGGAAGTTCAAAGAAGGGTTAAGGGCACAGGGTGTAAGCTTGAGGGTCTCGGGCTTGGGCTTCTAACAACTTACTTCCCCGGGAAGCTATAGAAACAAAAAGCTAAACTTTCCGAGTACTACTAAACTATAACCCTAAAACCCTAAAACCCCAAAACCCTAAAATTTCAAAACCCTAGACCCCTAAAACCCTGAAATCCTAAAAAGTTTGAAGGTTGGGTATTGGGGAACTAAGACAAGGAACTCTTAGGGTCATGCCAGAGCTGTCTCAAATGAAGGTATTTTGGGCGCCAATATGACGAGATTGGGGTTTAGGGTTTAGGGTTTAGTTTTGAGGGTTTAGGGTTTAGGGTTTAGGGTTTGGGTTCAGGGTATTGCTTGGGGCCTGTGGTAACTGGAATAGGACCGTGGGATAGATTGTACTACGTTCATCATACACAACCCTAAGGAACACTTGCCAAACGCTGCCTCCGTTCTTCAAATTAAGAAATTAAGTGCGCCTCACATGGCTAGTTTAAAGTGGAGTTACAAGTCCCTTAATATGGGTTGTAACTATAGTTACTCTACTTATAAGCCACTTATAACTACCCGTGAACCTCCAAGCCATGGGTTGTAACTAGAGTTACCCTACTTATAAGCCTACTTATACCTACCAATGAACCTCCAAGTAATCTCAAGCATGCTACTAATTTTAGGCTGCCTCGGACAAACGGATGAGGTTCGAGGGTTCAGGGTTTAGGGGCTTAGGGGGCTTAGGGGCTTTGGGGCTTAGGAGTTCAAGCTTAGGGGCTGAACAGCTTAGGGGCTTAGGGGCTTCGGGTTTTGGATTATTCCAGGGGTTCCGGAGTTCTGCACGGTGATTGTGCCCTAAACTCGAACCCTAAACCCTAAACCCTAACCCCCTTTAAAGGAACCCTTATAGTACCCTTACAGTAACCCTTTAAAGGAACCATAAGGAACCCCTAAGGAACCCCAAACCAGCGTTGAAGGAGCGAGCGGAAGGAGGGGCCTTGCGTCAGAGATGGGAGTTTCCGAGGAATTACGGGTACCTTATGGTTCCTTTAAAGGGTTACTGTAAGGGTACTATAAGGGTTCCTTTAAGGGGGTTAGGGTTTAGGGTTTAGAGTTTCTGAAATGAGGGGTACCTTATCTTGGGGTCCTTATAACAAGGATCCTGCTATCTAGGATACTATATTCGGGTCTCCTGTTTTCGGAAAACCCCAGATGCACCCATGGACTCCAAGATCCCTGAATGAAGGAGCATACCTTCAATTCTTCAATCATGTTCAACCCCAAGTCCTAAAAATCAAAACCCCTCGGTTTAGGGTTTAGGGTTTAGTGGTTTAGGAGGCATTAATATGGGGGCCATAAGAAACAGAATAGGGTTTTGGGGTATATGATGCTAGAATTATAATAGGGAACACCTAAAATAGTATTGGTCATTATTTAGGCCCCTATATTAAAGAGGGGCTTTAGATGTTTAGGGCTTGCTTTTGTGGTGGTTATGAGGGGATAGGTTTACGCGGTTTCGCATTTGACCGGAAAAGTCCCGGAACCCGATGAAAGGCCCACAAACCTTAAGTCGTGATCAGAAGACCCATATGCGTCAAGGAATTTGTGTAGTTCTCGAAATTAGGGTCCCTCCTTACGTCCCCAATATAGTACGTCGCCCAAGGACTCAAACAGGTACCCTAAGTTTGAGAACTACCCATATACCTTCAGTCATGATGACGATCTCCCCTAAAACCTTGCCTCATAACCCCATATACGAAGTCCCATGGTCCTTTAGGGTTTAAGGTTTAGGGTTTAGGGTTTAGGGTTTAGGGTTTAGGGTTTAGGGTTAACCTATAGATATCTCTGAAAGAACCTGTTAAGGAACCCCTTGAAGATCCGTTTAAGTTACTAAGTCCCATGATCCTTTAAGTACACATTCCCTAGGATGCCCAATACCCTAGGAATAAAAAGGGCTCTCTTTTTGGTATTGGGTAATTTTATAGGGAACCCAGGACTACAAAAAGAGGGAATAAGGGCACTACTGGGCATCCTAGTTCCTTCATAGCAAGGAGATCAACTTCTACAGTACCCGAAGTAGTAGGTTATAAGGACACCAAACCCTAAACCCTAAACCCTAAACCCTAATTTTTGGAAACTCATATATTCCTTCATAGCAAGGAGATCTTTGGAGCTCTGACCCCAGGCAGAAGAACCCTGAGCCCTGAGCCTCTCACGGTTTTGGAAGGGAAAGAGTGGGCCCCAAGTGGGTTCAGGGTCCTAGGTTCCTTTAAGGGTTTAGGGTGTTCCTTAAGGGTTTAGGGTTTTAAGGCTCCTTTAAGGGTTTACTGTTTTAAGGTTCCGTTAAGGGTTTAGGGTTTTAAGTTTCCTCTAAGGGTTTAGGGGTTTAAGGTTCCTTTAAGGGTTTACTGTTTTAAGGTTCCGTTAAGGGTTTAGGGTTTTAAGTTTCCTCTAAGGGTTTAGGGTTTTAAGGTTCCTTTAAGGGTTTACTGTTTTAAGGTTCCTTTAAGGGTTTAGGGTTTAAGGTTCCTCCAATAAACCCTAAACCCTAAGCCCTAAACCCCTAACCCCTGAGCCCGAAACCCTAAACCCCAGAGAACCCTTGTAGGTCAAGGAAGTGTGAGGTTTAGGGAGTTGGGAAGAAGAAACCCCAAAACCCTAAACGAAAAGGCAACCATCTTCCAAAAGATCAGAGCTCTAAAACGAAACTTGCAAAATCACTGTCAAACCAAATCCGGAACCCTAAATCCTACACCCTAAACCCTATACTCCAAAGACCAAACCATGAAGCCCTAAACCCTTGCAGAATGCTTGCAGTAGGGGCCAAAAAAGCACATGAGCAAGCATTAGGATAGGGATGTCCCATATAACCCCCCTTATAATGAAACCCAATAGGGTAGGGATATCCGTATAAAATGCTTATGCTTATGTCCTTTTGGGGTCCCGAATATAAGGCCCGTGTAGAATCGAGGGTTCTACAGGCCTATCAAAGCCCTTTCCACGTCGCGGCCGTGCTGCCGTAAAGTCTGCAAGGAAGACGTTGGTGCCAACTACGACCTGGGTTGTTCTCGGCTCGGAGACACATTTCAGTCAGTCAGCCAGGCAGTCAGTCAGACAGCCAGGCAGTCAGTCAGTCAGTCAGTCAATCCGTCAGTCAGTCAGCCAGCCAGTCAGCCAGCCAGCCAGTCTGCCAGTCAGCCAGTCAGTGAGTTAGTTCGCTCCCTTCGTTGTTTTGTCAGTCTGTTAGTTCGCCAGTTCGTCAATTCGCTAGCTAGGCAATTAGTGAGGTTAGGTTGGGTTGGGTTAGGTTAGGTTGGGTGAGGGTAGGTTAGGTAGGTTAGGTTAGGGTTTAGCTTCAGGTGCAAGTTCAAGCTTAGGTTCAGGTTTATTTAGGTTTAGGGTTAGGTCTAAAAGTTTAGCGGTAGGCGAGGTTAGCTTAGGTTAATTAGCTATGAATGCATTCGCCTTTTATTCGTATTAATTATACATTTTATGTTCGTGAGAATGAGTTTGCCAAGAATAGCGCGCATTTGGTCTTAGCAAGTCCTGAAAACGAAAAACAATCTTCTTGAAAGACCTAGCCACAGCGAGCCAGCCGCCCTTGATCAGCGCCAAAACGACCTTACTGAGCTTATGTTGGTTGGGCTTTAACTATCCAGAGATTCCAAAATCCCGTAATTCAGAAATATTCCTGAATCCTGAAATCGGAGACGGAATCCTACTATAATATAAAGTATATTCCTGAATTCCCGTATAGAACCCTTATAAACTCCTTTAAGAAACCCTTTAAGGAACCCTAAGGCATATTCCGTAATTAATAGATATTGGAGTCTCTGGGTAAGCATCAACTCCATACCTGTATCCAGATCCCCCAATTCCCTGCCCATAGCCCCCATGGTAGATCCGTTTTGGGGTTCATATGTCAAAAAGGAACTGCTATGGGGCCTATGGGTAAACCCTAACCCTAAAACCTAAACCGCAACAGGCAGTCGCAATCAAACCAAAAAAGTCTTAGCGCTTACGGCTTCCCGGAGGCTCCACGAACCCTCAATTAAGGCTTGGGTTGAGGGCCTAGGGTTTAAGGTTCATTAATGTTTCCTGACTAATATACCTCTCTCCCTCAAAAAAAGGCTTCAAGCCGCGATCCCAAAAGAAAGTCCTGAAAGGAAAACCAGGCTTCATTAATCAGGTGTCTACATTAGAAGGGGCCCCCACCCTGTAACAGTGACCATAGGGATTATATAGGATTATATTAGGGCCCCAGTAGATTCCTATTATACCACTATTACAGGGTGGGGGCAGCTTCTAATGTCTACATCAACCACGCAACCCGAAACACAAAACCCGAAGTTCCAATCTCTAAACCCTAAACCCCAAACTCGAAGCCCGAATGTCTAAGCCCTAATCATAGGGATCCATAGGGCCTGGTACCCTAGGCCCTTTCTTTTTATGGACCCCTTACTAAAACTGAAATTGAATAGCAGGAAAAGGGATCGTTTTATGATTACGGGGACACTGGCGAACCTAGAGTCATAGGGATCCTTAGGGGTGTAGGGGGGAGGGGTGTAGGGAACTATATTTCCTTAAATAGGCCTTATTAGTCCTTATTATGGGCCTTAAGGCCCCCTACCCCCCCTCCCCCTACACCCCTAAGGATCCCTATGACCTAAACCCTGAACTTTGAACCCTGAACCCGAAACTCTAGATTCTCCCCTGAAGGATCTGAATCACTGCGTGGAAACTTGAGGGCTCCGGGCTGTGGTTGGGAGCATGAAATCTGAGGTTTAAGATACTTAGAGGGTTCAGGGCTTAGGGATTAGGGTTTCAGGGATTCCTGCTAAAATTTTAGAGTAAACTTCGGAAATCCAGGATATCGGAGTCTCTGGGTTCAGGATAGTTAGAGTCCAAGGGTAAAAGGAGGGACCCTTAATAAGGACCCCTAGGTATATACCCTTAATATAGCTATTATATACCCATTATATAGCCCATTATAGGGTAGGGGTCCGCATTCAGGGTCCCTCCTTTTCGCCTTTGAAAGAGGGTTCAGGGTTTAGGGTTGAGGGTGGATGGCCTTGTTAAGTTGAATGGGGGGTAGCAATGAGGATTGCCCTGGCCCGCCCGGGGTATTTAAAAAAACGGATGGGAGTACATAGGTTCATAATTTAAAATAGGGTTCTGGTTGAGGTTTGTAGGTTTCTATACAGGTCTTGAGGGGTGCGTGCTATAGCAGGTAGAGTTATGTTAATGTTAATAAACCCTGAGGAATAGTGTTGGCAATTATTTCGGTTTTTGTCATTCTGGTTGAGGGTTATATAAGGCTTCATGGCGTTGGGTTTGGGTTCCATTTCCTAATTTTCTAGGGACGCTGAAAAACGCATGGCCAGGGACATGCAAAAAGTAACCGTGGACCTTGGGTACGGCCCCATACAGTAAGAGTCTATAATAGGGCTACTATTAAGGTTCTAATATATCTATATTATGAATACTATTCAACTATTACTGAGTGGGGGCCGTACCTAACATGGACCCTAAACCCCCTAGCCCGAAGAGCAACAACCCCTTACTTCCCCAATAAGCCACAGAAATAAAAGGTCATACTTTCCGATTACTACTAAAGTATAAGAGCCATTACTACTAAACTATAAGAGCCATTGCTACTAAACTATAAGAGCCAATACTACTAAACTATAGGAGCCATTACTACTAAACTATAAGAGCCATTACTACTAAACTATCAGAGCCCAAAAAGTTTAAAGGGTTTGGTATTGGGGAACTAAGACCCTGCCTGAATCCTGAACCATGCCATGAGACAACCAGCAGAACAGGCATGAGATTCCTCAGTGCTCTTCTGTCTAGTTCTTAGCACGGATTTGGGGAATGGGTTATGGAGGCTACGATTGGGGATTTTAGGGGCTACTATAACCCTAACCCCTAAACCCTAATCCCTCACCCCCAACCCCTAAATCCTAAACCACAAACTCCAAATAGGGGCTACTATGGGGATCCATTCCCCCATTCCCTACTAAGAACCAGACAGCTCAGCGTTGAAGATGTAAGGTTCAGGGTTCTTGTTTTTGGGTGCTCACTTTAGAAAACGCTCTATGAAGGCTTAAACGGGGTTTAGGGTTTAGGTTTCGGTTTAGGTGCTCACGTTAGAGAAATGCTCGATTCCTGGGCATCAAAATAGCAGAAAAGCCGTATATGGTATGGTCTTTGGGCCCAAAGGCCTTTATATATGAGTCCTTAGATCCCTAGTGTATGAAGGCTGGGCTTCGGGTTGAAAGCTTTGGGGCTTGAGGCGTCGGGGCTCTGGGTTTAGGGTAAAGGGTTTAGGGTTTAGGGTAAAGGGTGCCTGCTTTAGGCGTAGAGTCGTTCAATATAGGGGCCTGAATAATTCGAAAAGGGTTTCGGGGCCCAGTATACTATAGCTATAACAAGGAACGCCCAGAATAATGTTGGTACTTATCTAGGCCCCTATATTAATTGAAATTTGGTGGCGGCTGACGAAGACGGGGACTATTATTGAAAATTATATAGCTGGAGGAATCCATTCCCCAATTCCCTGCTAAGCACCAGCCAACACCCAAATCCCGAAATGTTTAGCGGTCCGGTTAACAAGTCTCTTGGGACATAATTATGGGGTCTGTATCAAGGTCCCGAAATGTTCTGAATCTCCTATACTTGGTTCCAACTGAAAAGGGCAACCTTTTCGTATAGTTCTGTCTTGATAAGAAACCCCAAGACCAGAAGAAAGGTGTACCAAACGAAATACTCCTATCCCAACACCCTAAACCTTAAACGAGCATGTTAGCTTAACAAATTCGAGGTCACCCTATCAATCGGGCCCCGCAAGGCATATCCTCCCACCCGTACGAGAACCCTTACAAGAACCCCAACCCAACCCCTATTTAGCCCGATCTCAGCAAGGCGTGGGTGTAGTAGAGCTCCTTCTCCACGTTCAGCATCGAGAGCCTCAGATTCCCAGCGTTGCTGAGAGCTGTGTCAGGGCTGTGTATAAGAATTCCAAGGCTTGAGCTGTGGCTTCTTGCATATGCTCCACAATGTGATGCGGGCCCCTGATTGGTAAACCTCCTTCCCTAAACCCTAAACCCTAAACCCCAAACCCTAAACCCTAAACCCTACCCTTCTATCAGGAGTGTAATAGTACACACTCATAGAAAGAAGGGGCGCCTTCTCCATCAGCTGTCTGGTGCATAGTAGGGGATGGGGAATGGATCCCTATAGTAGTGCCAATTTAGGGTTTAGGGTTTAGGGTTTAAGGGTCAGGATTATAGTTGTCCCTAAATAACCCCAATAGTAGACCCCATAACCCATTCCCCCATTCCCTACTAAGAACTAGACAGTCAAGGGTCCACATGACTCCTGGCTCCTACAAATACTTAAACTATATAGCTCAACATGTTTAAAACTACCGATGATCAAAACACCCAAATCAAAAAAGCCGAGCAGAAGAGAGACCTACTTAGCATAGACCCCTGATGTATAGACCCGCGTTCTTGAAGGGCATGAGTATTGCATGGGGTGGTGCACTAACCAGGCGTACAGTATAGTAGCCTTCATAACTCGAACAAGGTTTCGGGCTAAATTTCAAGGGGGACGCCATGCGTAATTACTGCGGCCAAACTAACCTGTTCATCAGGCTGGTTGTGCTCCGCAACTTCAGACCCCTCCCCCGCCCCGGAGCCTAGTCGACGAAGATGCTTTCAGGGCTTGAGGCTTAGCGTTTCAGGTTTAGGGTTAAGAACCCATACTATGTGAGCCTGATTGTTGTTCCTTGAGGTTCCTTATTATATTTATACCAAAAAGCAGCTCAAAACCCTATTCTAATTATTAAGGCCGTTTATTACCAGTCGTCTTGTTGATGCTGCCTAAGCCGTAAGCCGTTGCTCGACTTTGCTTCTCTGATGACGCCCCAGGCCCCAAGCCTGAAACCCTAAATGCTGAACAAGGAAACCCATACCCTCTGAGGACCCTTGACACCTTTGTTCTCTCTTCGTTGTGACTGTGAGCTTTGCTGACTCAGCTTAGGGTGGCCGTAATAATCAGCATAGGGTTTTGGGGCCCACTATACGATAATTATAACAAAGAAACCCCCAAATTGTATAAATTATTTAGGCCCCTGGTTTACTCTTGTCAACGTTTTCGCTGGAGCGCTTCCTAGCACGCTCAGTGCGATGCTATCCACCATGCCCTCAATGCTGACGAAGGTCCTGCTTACTATAGCAGCCTCACTGACTATACTACGGTTATTAAAACCCTAAATCCTAAACAGCTACCGGAGTTCCTAGAATCCTAGAACCCTAAACCCCAAACCCTAAACCGGGGTAGGGTATTGGGTTTAAGGGCTCTTTGCATCGTACCATCGGTGCACCCAGTTCCGGGTTTGCCTCTTACGAACCTTACCAACCTTCCTTCCCTTTACTTGGAAGGGCAGGGGACTTAGTAAGGGCTCTTAAAGGGCTCCTTAAAGGGATCTATAGGGTTCCTTAAAGGGATCTATGGGGTTTAGGGTTTAGGGTCTACTTGGAAGGGCAGCGGACTTAGTAAGTAGGTTAGAAGTAGGGCTATAATTGGGGTTAACTCCATTTAGGGTACTTATAACTCTACTTATAACCTACTTACTAAGTCCCCTGCCCCTCCAAGTAGAACCTGTAACCCATGGAAATGCTAGTGATCAAAGGCGCCGTGCAAACCTCAAGAGGCTTTTGATGTACATCATCCTCGAGATATATAGGGGTTACACGGGGAAAAAAACTGCCGGTTATTATCTGTATGTTGGAGTGGGGTGTATCTCGTCTATCACTTGCGGTTACAAGCACGGCAGGTATTTGTACTCCCTACTGACTTGCGCAAGGGCCTGCCATGCAACGGGCCCATGCTCAACTGCTGATCCTAAGCTCTCTTCCCTGAACACAAAAGCCTCAATCTCTCAACCCTAAACCCTGGGATATGCTTTGTCTTTCGAGTAGCAAGCACGCTGCCGACATCGTGCTCCCGTGCTCTTTGCCGCTCAAGAAGAAGAGTGGGAATTCCGCGTACTCCAGGAACTCCTGCCGTCAGCTTAGAAACCCTCAAACCCTCCGGACCCACATTTATTTCCTTGAGGGATCTATAGGGGACCCTAGGGTTCTTTTAGAGGGTTCCTTAAAGGGATCTATAACGGTTCTATAAAGGGTTTTTGGGGTTTAGAGTTTCCGAAAATGAGGCAGTACCTTATTTTGGGGGGTCCTTATAATAAGGATCCTACTATTTAAGGTACTATAATTAGGGTCCCCTATTTTCGGAAACTCCCACATTTATTTCCCTGAACCCTAAACCCCTATACCGGTGAATTGCGGAAAAATTGCTTAGAACCTTCTATACTTGTACAATTTTCTTCGAGCCGCCAAAGGCCCCTACACCAAATTACCCACGGACTATTAAACGCAACAAAAGGCCCAAGGTTAAAACCCAGCACAATCACAGGAACAATCGTGGCTACCGTCCTATAGAACATAGAAGACAGGTCGGTGAAACACGTTACCCCTGAAATCCTGTCCAAAACACTAAACCCTACTACCTACACCCTAAACCCCAAACCCTGAACCCCAAACCCTAAACCCTAAACCCTAAACCCTAAACCCTACTACCTACACCCTAAACCCTAAACCCTAAACCCTAAACCCCAAACCCTGAACCCTGAACCTTAACCATATTCGAAGGCCGCTGTAGTTGGTGGAGGCACCTCCACATGCTGCGGCCTGCTTCTGGGTCGGCACAGCTTAGGGTTTGGTTTAAAGTTTAGAGTTTAGGGTTTAGGGTTTAGGGTTTGGTTTAAAGTTTAGAGTTTAGGGTTCCCCGCGTGCTTTCATCGAAGTCTCCATCATGGTGAAAGAAGGAGCAGCTTGTTCGCGTCAAATTCGGGCTCCACACAAAACTGGGAACTCGGATGGCTGCTGTGCCGGGCCAGTCGTCGATGTCCTCGACGGTATTGGAGAGCCTAAAGGGCGAGAGGCGTAGCAGCGTAGCAACTAAGGAAAAAGGGTATGCTGGCGGCCCGAAGTGAGTTTCGTCCGGATAGCCGGCGTCCGCGGCTGTGCGAATCATCCTCGGCAGTCCAATGCTGACCCAAAGCATACTTTTGCCTCACTGTCCAAGTCTGACATCCTACTAAATAGTGGGATCCTTAGTATAAAGGACCCCAAAATAAGGTACCCGCTTTAGGTGGCTGTGGAGTTTAGGGTCTATTGCTTTGGGTTCAGGTTTGAGGGTTGATTGAGGGCTGAGAGTTGAGGGTCGGGAGTTCACAGCATTTACGTGGCGGTTTAGGGTTTAGGGTTGGGGGCTTCAGGTTTAGGGCTTAGGGTTTGGGGTTTCGGGTTTAGGGTTTAGGGGTTTAGGGTTTTAGGGTTTAGGGGTTTAAGGTACCCCTACAAGCAGCAAACGTCAAATCCCGCTACTCACGACCACCTTACTGCGATCTTAAGGTGCCCAAGGACACAACAGTGGAAGGTCTGATTCTGGAACGGCTCCTGTAAGGATACCAGCGCAGGGTCTAGGATTCTAGGTTTAGGAAGTAGAGTACTCCACAACCCTAAACCCTAAACCCTTAAACCCTAAACCCTAAACCCTGAACCCTAAACCCTAAACTCTAAACCGACCCTTTTCTGTCGCTTTGGGTACATTCGTTTGGGCACATACGGCCCTCATGGGACGTAGTACCTAGGGTTCCTTGGAGGGTTGCTCACGGGCCGCGATAAGAGACCTGTACGGGCTCAAGGCTTTACTTGGAGGATCATGGGACTTAGTAAGTGGGGTTATAGGGGTCCCTTTAAGGGATCTACAGGGCTACTATAAGGGTTTAGGGTTTAGGGTCTACTTGGAGGATCATGGGACTTAGTAAGTAGGATTATAAGTACCTTAGTTAAGGTTATATGTACTTATAAGTGTAGTTACCTTACTTATAACCCCAATTACTACGTCCCATGATCCTTTAAGTAAGGATCATGGACTGATAAGCTCTAGCGACCTTAGTTCTGACTCATAAACCCAACTTACTGTCTCCCATGATCCTACAAGTAAAGGGCTTCCTTGCAAGAGAGGAGGAAGCACCTGTCCAGCTGGTGCTATTGGGATCTAGGTAATTACTACTATTTGCTTAAGAACCCCCAAAAAATAAAAATTATATTCCTTATGTGGGTATTATAGGGATTTTTTTTATTTTTGTGGGTTTCTTAAGCAAATAATAGATTAAGTCAGGGGGGCTCTTATGTGTTGCTGCAAGTCCCAGGTCCTAAAACCCTTAAGACTAAATAAACCCTAAACCCTAAAACCCTAAACCCTAAAAGATTCAAGAGAAGGATTTCTTGAGCGCCTGGTGGGCCCTTTCCACACGTTGTTTGGGTTGCCTACTTGGAGGGGCAGGGGACCTAGTAAGTAGGGTTATAAGTAGGGTTATAATTGGGGTAACTCCATTTAGGGTACTTATCACTCTACTGATAACCTACTTACTAAGTCCCCTGCCCCTCCAAGTAAGGCTTTGTGGGATTGTACTCGGGGCAGGATTTCGAGAGCGTTCGACTGTATTGTGCTGAGAGTGTAAAGAATACACAAAATTGAGGGAAACTGGGGTCAAAAGCCTCTTGTTTACGAGCACCGTCAATTAAACCACCTCTAAGTATGCCTGACATTCTGGGTTCTTGTTAAGGGATTTACTTCAAGCTACCATAGTAAGGAAACCTTACTAGTTACTGTAGATCCCTACTGTGTTAACTGAAATTAACCCTACTTGTCGGGTATCATGGGGAACTAAAGGTCAACCTTTTTGGTTATATAGGGGTGATATACGGACTATACTACCCGAAAAAAAGGTTCAAGGTTACCCACTCTACAACTAGGTGACTCCATTTTCAGAAACCCAACCTTAAACCCTAAACCCTATTATGGTAACTTAAATCAAGCTCCTTTTTCAAGAGCCCAGCCCGAAACCCTAAACCCTAATATGGTAACTTAAATCAAACTCCTTTTTCAAAAGCCCAGCATTCATCGAAGTCCTGAGACCGCTGTTGCAAGCCCTCGAAAGCGCTGGTTTGCATCACCCCCGACCTGCTGCTAAAGTCCACGGTTTAGGGTTTACTTGAAGGGTCAGGGTTTAGGGTTTAGGGTTTCATTGGACTTAATAACTGGGGGGGTTAAAAGTAAGGTGACTACGGTCAAAGTATATGTATCTACTTACTAAGTCCCATGATCCTCCAAGTAGGATTCGCCTCACTGTGGCAGGTCATGGTTTTCTGGGCTCTCGGAAGTAAAGCGCTAAGGTGCAACGTTTCGGGTTTCAAGCTTGGCATCCAGCGTAGTTCTGCTTAGCTGTGAAGTACGGTTGATGATGTAAACCCTGCATTATCCATAATAAGGACTATACCATTATTCCCATAGTTTAGGGTCCTTAAGGTATAATGCAGGATTTATGTCATAAGCCCTAAACCCTAAACCCTATATAGATCCCTTAAAGGAGCCCCTTAAAGGCACCCTTATAGATCCCTTTAAAGGGACCCCAGGATTTATATCATCAACCGTAGTACCGGAAACAGCCCGTCAGCCATGGCACACTACTTAAAGGATCATGGGACTTAGTAAAGTAGGGTTCCTTAAAGGGGTCCCTTTTTAGGGATCTATAGGGTTCCTTAAAGGGATCTGTAGGGTTTAGGGTTCAGGGTACTACTTAAAGGATCACGGGGACTTAGTAAGTAGGTTATAAGTGGGGTTATAAGTCCGCTAAGTGGGGTTATCCGAATTATAACCTACTTATAACCTTACTTACTAAGTCCCATGAGCCTTTAAGTAGCTCCCACGAAACTTTTAATCACAGGGGAAAAGGCGGGACCCTTAATGGGGACCCCTGGGTCCCTATAATGGGCTATCTAATGGGTATATAATAGCTATATTAAGGGTATATACCTAGGGGTCCTTATTGAGGGTCCCTCCTTTTACCCTTGGATTTTAAGACCATGAGAACACAAGTCACTACACTGGAAGATACCTGCACCCGCACGAGGGCGGTAGTGCCAGTAGCCCTGGTACTCGTTCGTAGCCGCGGTACCCGTAGCAGGTCCTAAAACCCCAAAACCCTAAACCCCTAAACCCCCAAAGCCCTAAACCCCTAAACCCCTAAAGCCCTTAACCCTAAACCCCTAAACCCGAAGTAGCCGCAGTAGTCGTACTAATCGTGGAAGTCGCAATCGCTGCAGGCGCCTTTCTAGTTCTTGTAGTCGTAGCGGTCGTGGCAGTTGTAGCTGCAGAAGGTACAGTCGCAGTATTAGTCCTAGTAATAACAGCAGAGTAGCAGCAGAAGTGGCAATGCCGAGGGCTTCCAAAATGAAGAACAGTAGTCATGCCTTGCTTGCTGCTGAAACTTTAGGCGTTTGGAGATTTAGGGCTTACTTAAAGGATCATGGGACTTAGTAATTGGTAATTAACTACAGTTACAATTGCTTATAACCCCAATTGGTGTACTTATAAGGGTTTGGATTTAGGGGTTGAGGCTTTGGGATTCTGTCCAAGCCACCGAACTCATCCTAAGGCGGTACTCTCGGCTCGGAACGAGGCAACCCCCTGTACTGCTCCAAGCAGCGTAGCTGCCGGTGTTCAACCCAAAGGGCCCAAGTGCCAGAATAGCCCACGGTTTAGGGTTTAGGGCTTAGGGTTTAGGGTTTAGGGTTTAGGGTTTAGGGTTTAGGGGCGCTTTAGGTCCCGTCTTGGTACCTATTATTCGGGTACTTGGACACTTAAGTGACGTCGACATCACACCCAAGCATTGCGGGCCCAGTGGCACAGCGATTCCGGCGACTGCTTGGAAGGCCATAAGCTGGTTCAGCCTCAGATGTGTTGTGCTCAAAGGCATCATGGAAAAACTGGGGTTTAAGGTGTAGAGTTTAGGGGTCTAGGTTTAGGCTTTGGGGGTTTAGGGTTTATGGGGACTGGGTGGTTGTGATGATTCATGTCTGGATTGAAGGTTTAAGGTTTTGGGGTTTGGGCCTTACTGGAAAGGAACTCTGAGCTTACCGGACGTTCAGGGGCTAAGGCTTGCACACCCAGACCCCCGGGAGGATCTAGAAAGTAGATCCCCTATTTTGGGGCCCTATACTACTAAGGGTACTTTATAGGAACCCCCATTAAGGGATCTACTTGTTTGGATCCTCCCGAGGGTCTGGGTAGACAATAGTCGTGCCTGGCGTTGATGCTGGTATGCGTGTTGGTATTTGCAGTGCCAACTCGTCGCTGCCGACGCCGCAGTACTGCTACTGCTAGTGCTACTGATGCCACTACAATCATGATACAACGACGACCTCGTTCGCTGGAACCTGCAACAGCTTTAGCCCGTCAGCTTGTACGCGACCATCGTCATCATGCCTGATACGGCTCTGATCCTTACGGTTGATGGTGTAAATCCTGCATTACCCATAGTGAGGAATATACCATTATTCCCATAGATTCGGGCCTTATGGTAATGCAGGATTTATATCATCAACAGTATCACGGCAAACTTACGGTTTTTCCGCCAGGGTCAACATCATCAGTGCCAACCCTGTCGGTCGCCGCCACATTGACATGTCACCTGTATGTTACTCACTTGGAGGGTCGGGGGACTTTGTAAGTAGGTAGTATATAAGTAGACTTATAAGTACCCTGAAAGGGACCCTAAAAGGGACCCTAATCGGGGTTATGGTACTGATAAGCCCCTAAAATAACCAGTTACTAAGTCCCTCGACCCTCCAAGCATCATAAGAGCCGTCAACGTCATCATAGTTGAACGCCAGCATCATCAACACCCTTGACCCTAAACTCCTGAACCTCCGGCACACATCCATAAACCCTCAACCCTAACTCAACCCACACCCCAAACCTTAAACCCTAAACCTTCAACCCTCAACCCTGAACCCTAAACCCTGAACCCTGAACCCTAAACCCTAGGCAGGAGGCAAGATGGCTGAAGCTGCCTGCTTCTGCGCTGCTCCTGTGACCTTGGGACGGAGGACCGACAGCTTTACGGTCTGCTTGGGGGATCATGGGACTTAGTAAGTAGGGTTATAAGCCCTTAACTGTGGTTATAAGTAGTTAGAACTGTAGTTACCTCACTTATAACCCTACTTACTAAGTCCCATGATCCTCCAAGTAGGGTTGAGGAATTTAGGGTTTACGGGGGTTGAGGAATTAAGGCTTTAGGGTTTAGGGCTTAGGAATTTAGGGTTGACGGCTTAGGGCTTCAGAATTTAGGGTTTAGGATTTAAGGCTTCGGAATTTAAGGTTTAGGGTTTAGGGCTTCGGAATAGGGTCTAGGGCTCAGGAATTTAGGGTTTAGGGGGGTTGAGGAATTTAGGGTTCAGGGTTGAGGAATTTAGGGCTTAGGGTAAAGGAATGCAGGGTTTAGGGTTGAGAAGTTTAGGGTTTAGCGTCTCTAGGAATTTAGTGAGTTAAAGATGTGGGAGTTAGGATTAGGGGGACCCTTGGGGATATAGACCCTCTCAATAAGGCCCCTTTTAAGAGAGCCAGAAGTAGGGCTCAGAAGGGCTACCCTTTTGGGAGTCTCCCTAATAATACCACCTAAGATGGGGGAGTTGGGGTTTGCGAGCTTTAGGGGCGAGTGAACTGGTGTAGTCAGACCATGCCCGAAAACATCGTGAAAAGAAAACGCTAGGTTATTCATCACGATGTATGATTATGTATGTATCTACATGGGTCCGCATAGAATATATACGTATGCATTGCTGTATACGTATATGTATATATACATATATATATGTATATATATATATATATATATATATATATATGTTTATATATTTATTGACCTGCAGTGCGACGCTTTCTGTATATATATATATATATATACATGCATACACCTACCTGTGTGCTTTTCCGAAGACAAAGGCCTGAATTCTGAAGCGCTAACCCCGAACCCTAAACCTTAAACCCCCGAACCCTAAACCGCTAAACCCCTAAGCCCCTAAACCCCTAAACCCTAAACACCCTAAACCCCTAAACCCGACACTCTAAACCCTGAACCCCAAACCCACGGGATTCCGAACGCTGGCCACCGCAGAGACGAAGAGGACAATGCTTTTGCCCATGTGGAAAGAAATGTACTGGACTGCCTTCTGGGATGTAAGTTCCTTTAAAAGGGGTCTATGGGTCTATAAGGGCTACTACCAGGGATCTCTAAGGGTGTGGGATTTAGGTTTTTCGAACTTCCGGGTTAAGGGCGTAGGGTTTAGGATTTAGGGTTTAGGGTTGTGGGTTTAGGGTTTAGGGTTGCGCAGTCATAGAAGTGAACAGAGACCCTCCCCGAGAAGTTAATTCCGTCATTTCAGTCCTTGCCCAGTGCATGGCATGGAATGCCGGCTGGAGCTCAGATGGTGATGCATCTGACGATAGAACTTTGTAAGGGTGCGATGAAACACGGCAAGGTTTTCAGGCACCCCGTCAGGTCTTTCCAGGAAGAACCGCTAAACTAGACAAGGCCTCTTGTTGCAATTATCGGGAGCTTCAATATTAAGTTGGCCCTTTAAAGCATTTAAACAAGTACTCGCCAATAAGATCATCCTTTGCCAAATAAGGGAAAATCACAAGAATATCCGAAAGGCCTATGCACCCTAGACAACTAGTAACTAGAAGACGCGGGAGTCTCTGGGCATGACGACGGGGCGAGGCATGGCTCTGGCCTCCGACCCCGAAACCCTACGCGCAGTATGTGGGAGTTTCCCAAAATAGGGGACCCTATATGGTGCCCTCAATAGTAGGATCCTTATTATAAGGGCCCCTAAATAAGGTAGCCCTAATTGTTGAAAACTCTCATGTGGATTGAGGATTTGGGCTTTAGTTCAAGGTTTCGGGTTATCTGGGAGAGTTTAGCGGTTTAGGGCTAGCGACATACAAGTCGGTAGACCGTAACTCCTGCCACACCAATGGCTTCTAGAGACCCCCTGAACCCGGGATTCGTCTGACTACTGAAGAGTCTCCAAAGGGATACTTGGAGGTTCATGGGTAGTTATAAGTAGAGTTCTACGTCCCTTAATACGGGTTGTAACTGTAGTCACCCTACTTATAAGCCCACGTATAGCTACCCATGAACCTCTAAGTACCACATTGACATGGCACCCACAAGGTTCCTCCTATAAGGGAACGCGAGGTTACCATCGTGCTACCATATGGGTAGTTGTCAAAATTAAGGTCCCTTTTTGGGTACCCAAATAGGGACCCAAAAAGGACCCCAATTTTGACAACCACCCATATGCTTAACACAGGCTTCCTAGAAGAAGAACCTGACTAAGAAACCCCCGGTCTTGTATCCTCAAGTTGGGTAGTAGGAGGATCCTTAGGAAGAGCTCAAGCAGTAGTAAAGGTTTAGGGTTTAGGGGTTTAGGGCCTAAGGGGTTCAGGGGTCATATAAGGGTTTTGAACTTGTTTCCCTACCACCAGCTTATCGAGAACTTCATCAACAAGAGACTCGAAGCCGTAAACCCTAAACCCGAAATCCGAAACTAAAACCAGAGTCCCTAAACTCTAATTAAACCCTAAGGCAAAAGCCAGAAAGTTGGAATATGATTATCCTAACCCTTCTATGGTAAGTTATAGGGTATCCTACCATGAAACCATATTCCAACTTTCTGGAGTTTCCTATAAACCCTGTGCCTGCCACATGGCCGTAGAGCAATGCAGGCATTTCAGAACCTGAGCTGTTGTTGGAAGCCCTTGGAAGACAACTAGACCCAAGAGTAACCCAGGAATAAAAAGGGTGCCCTTTTGCTTTAAAGGGGCTTGTAAGGGAACCTGAACCCTAAAAAAGGGAATAAGGGCCTACTCTGGGTCCTAGACAATAGCTTTTGTGCAGGAGCCTGAATGAGTAGAATAACGATACGTTGAAGGGTTCCTTTGAAGGGGTCTGTAAAGGCTACTAATACAAGGAATCCATAAGAGTACTATACTACAGGGGCCTTCATAGTTAGAACCCTATGTTTCAGCCCCTATAGTACATTTTAAACGAGTCTTGAGACCAGACCACCACTGAAAAGCAAAAACGGCCCTGCGATACTAAATTGAAACTTGCAAAAACCTCACGACTCTAGTCTACCAAGATTTCAAGAAACCCTAAACCCTAAACCGGTAAACCCCTATCCCCTAAACCTAAACCCTAAACCCCTAACCCCCTAAGTTCAAGAAAGCCCCAGAGGCGTTGTGGTCTGCCCTGCCGTAGTCTGCTGCACATGACGTGCACCTCAGTCAGCAGTTCGGCATGGTGCTTGAAGCGGTTCCTTTAAAGAGGTCTATAAGGGCTACTACAAGGGAATCCATCAGGGGGTAGGATTTAGGTTCCTTTAAAGGGGTCTATAAGGGCTGCTACAAAGTTTGAGGGCTCCCTTTTGGGTCCGCACGAAGTGTACCAAATTCCTATTCAGGCGAGCTTCGGTGAAGGGTTTAGGGCTTAGGGTTTGAGGGCTTAGGGCTGCCAGGACTTATAGAGGGTTGATCAGGATCTAGGGTTTAAGGCTTAGGGTTCGAGGGGTTGAGAGCTTGAGCACGTCAGAGTAGAGGGCTTAAAGGATCATGGGACTTAGCAATTGGGGTTATCAGTAAGGTAACTACAGTTATAACTAGTTATATACCCCCGATTAAGGTACTTATAACCCTACTTACTATGTCCCATGATCCCCCGAGTAGGGTTCATATAAGGCGTCAGGGCTTCAAGGCATGGGGCTTCACGATTGAAGAAAAAGGATTGATTAAAGTTTCGGGTCTAGCGTTTGGGTCTAGGGCTTAAGGTTTATGGCTAAGGGTTGCTTAAGTCTACGGGCATTGCATTCGCGGTTTGAAATTGGGGGGCCTGAGGTGCGAGGGTCGGGAGGTTGATGCCGTTAGGGTTAAGGGATTGGAAACTTAGGGTTTGCTATACACTATATGTACTACATACTATATGACACTGTATACTATATAACACTACATATTAGAAGAAAAAGGCTATAGACTTTATACTATATAATGCTTTACTATAGTACTAGTACTTGTACTGGTACTGGTACTATTACTCTTGCTGCTACCATTACTATTACTATTGCTATTGCTGTTGCTGTTGCCATTGCCATCACCATTGCCAATACTGTTACTATGGCTATTGCTGTTGGTAGTGCTATTTCTCGTGCTATCACCATCACTATCACTGTGACTGTTACTCTTACGAATACAAGTACTATTGCCATTGACATCGCCATTGCCATTGCTACTGCCATTACCATTACCATCCCTATTACTATTGCTATTACGATTACGACTGCTAATACGATTGCTAGAACTATTGCTATGACAAACCGTTACTACTGCTACCGCTATTGCTAGTGCTGGTGCTACTGCTATCACTCTCACTGTCAGTCACTACCACTATCACTATGAATATTAGTATTACTACTTGTTACGATTACTATTGCTATTGCTACTGCTGCTACTATTCCTAGTACTTTTACTATTGCTATTGCTATTCCCATTGCTATTGCTACTGCTATTGCCATTGCTAGTACGATGCCCTTTACTAGTACGATTACCATTATCATTACTACTGCTATTGCGACTACTACTACGATTGCGACTACGATTGCTAGATTACTAGTACTAGTACTATGACTATGCTGGTGCGAGCTTAGCGTTTAGTAAACGAAACGTCGGATTGGAATCTCCTGGCCGGGTTCGGTGATTCAGGGCCAGGTTTAGGGTTTAGGGTGTAAGTTTAGGGTTTAAGGTTTAGGGTTTCGGGGTTTAGGGTTTAGAGGTTTAGAAGTTTAGGGTTTAGTGTTTAGACGTTTTGGGTTTAGGGTGTAGGGTTTAGGGTTGGGTGAGTCTCAGCAAAAAAGGGAGCTCAAGAACCACGGGTTGAAATTCAGGATCGTTGTTCGTAGGAGGCCCCAAAGGGAGACCCCACGGATTTTAAGAAACCACGGCCAAACCCAGAGACTCCAATATCCCTCAATTAAGGAATATTCCTTAAATCACATTGGGCATCCTACTATAATTTAAGGTATATTCCTTAATTAATATTGGGGTCTCCTTGAAACCCCTGCAGAACCCTTGTCAACTCGTCATATCAGCCTTTCAGAAACCCCAGTCAAACCTGACGAAACCATTCTTGAGCAACCCCATAAGAACCTTTAACAGAAACACCTGCTTAATGCAGAGACGGCACCCCCGCCCTTCGTAGCCCTGGGCACACATGGGCGTCACCACCTGCAACCGTGACGAGAGCAAGTTTCGGGTATAGGGTTCGGGTTACCCTAAACCCTAAACCCTAAACCCCAGAGAGCCCAACGATACTCCGCACAAGGCCTCGACAAAGGGCCCTACAGGGTTTGGGACCCGTTTAACTATAATTATCATAAGGACCCCCCCCCCCCCCCAGAATAGTATAGGTAATAATTAAGGCCCCTATATTAGGGTAGGGAGTTTAGGATTTCTCCGGGTGACCGTTTAGGCTTGCAGGCTAGGTTTGGGTTGAGGGTTGAGGGCAGGAGCTTCCTGTTTAAGGGTGTTTAGGTTGTTGGGTGGTATGTGGCTGCAAGGTTTACTTGGAGGATCATGGGACTTAGTAAGAAGGGTTATAAGTACCTTAATGGGGTTATAAGTAACTATAACTGTAGCTACCTTAATTATAACCCCAACTACTAAGTCCCATGACCCTTCAAGTAGGTTTTAAGGCCAGTTTGGGGTCTTGAATTTCAAGCCCTACACCTGTGTGTGTGAACCCTTGAACCCTGATCCCCCTTTGCCCTCGCACCTTAAAGCCCTAAACCTCTCCAAGGGTAAAAGGAGGGACCCTCAATAAGGACCCCTAGGTATATATCCTTAATATAGATATTCATTATAGGGTAGGGGTCCCCATTAAGGGTCCCTCCTTTTCACCTTTTGATAAACCTCAAGCTCTAAGCCCCGAAACCCTATCTTAGGGTTTTGGGTTTAGGGTTTAGGGTTTTGGGTTTTGGGTTTTGGGTTTAGGGTTTAGGGATTCTCGCCTCGCGTTCATCCCTTCCTTTTGGCGAATCTTCTCGGCAGAAGGATCTCCACTACCCAAACTTGGGGAGGTATAAAATAGGGACCATGACAACTATCAATTATCCATACTATTTTGGGGGTTCCTTGTTGTAAACTATACATATAGTATAATATATATATATATGCCAAAACCCTATTGTAACTATTAAGGCCCCGATATTAGGCGGTATAGGGATTCGGGTTTCGGAATTAGGGTTTAAGGCAGTGCGACAAGAGCACGACTCTTCAAACACTATAGAACGCGAAAGTACTGGATTTTGCAATTTGGGCGCCGACGGTGCGGGAATGCGATTTCAATCAAAACCGCGCACCACCCCACAGCCAGCTTCCACCGGGGGCGCATCTCGCCTTTAGCAACCTACCTAGACCCCGATCCCTGGAGTAAGAACCCAAAACTTTTGCCACACTTTTTGGCAGATGAATCTTTCAGGAAGCGGTTTCAAATCAGTGTGTCATTGTCGGAATTCAAGCAAAATTACAACCAGTCTTTCTACGACTAGGCCGTCTGCAAACAACTCCTCTAAGACTCTAAAAGGCCTCATAGAGCCGTACTTAAGCCTAAAACTCTGCTTAGTCCCTCAAACCCCTAAACCCTCAAACCCAGAACCCTAACCCTACACGCCACAACCTCAAACCCAAAACCCTAACCCTAAACCCAGCCTGCATCCTAAACCCTAGCCCACACCCTAAGACCCTACATAAACCCTAAAGACCCTCAACCCTGAAAAACCCTGAACACCGCAATTTCTGCCCTAGATAGAACACCTGGACCCGCCACCCGGACACTCCGATATCTCTTTTTCAAAGAATATACCCTACATCATATTACGAATCTTACTAATAATCAGTTCTAAGGTAATGTGGAAACCTGATTAAGAAACCCTGGGCCTATAACCCAACAAAGCAGGATTCATATAAGGAACCCTAAGAAAAGGCCCAAGCTTTCTTAATCAAGCTCCTACATGATTATATCTTCCTTGATGAAGGGATATTGCCCGATCAAGGCCCCACCTGGACCGGCTTAGTCCCTCAAACCCTAAACCCTCAAGCCCCAAACCCTAAACCCTAACCCTAAATCCTACCCCTAGGGTTTAGGGTTTAGGGTGACCTCAGGCCCTGAACCCTAAACCCTGCAGCTTCTGCCCAGGAGCACCTACTTTGGGGGGCAGGAGACTCAGTAAGTAGGGTTATAAGTAGGGTTATAATTGGGGTCACTCCATTTCGGGTACATATAACTCTACTTATATCCTACTTACTAAGTCCCCTGCCCCTCCAAGCAGACCATAAACCCTGAACCCCATAGATCCATTTAAGGAACCCTATGGATCCCTTTAAGGAGCCCTTTAAGAGCCTGGACCGGCTCCCCCAACTTGGTGCTGGCATTCAGCTGACCGCCCGGGCATGCGCTGACACTGGGGCACCTGTAGGGCTTGGGACTGGGTTGTTCCTTAAAGGGGTCTATGGGGTTCCTTAAAGGGATCTATGGGGTTCCTTAAAGGGATCTATGGGGTTCCTTAAAGGGATCTATGGGGACTGGGTTTCGGAATTTAGGGTTAAAGGTTTAGGGTTTAGGGTTTAGGGGTTTAGGGGTTTAGGGTTTAGAGGTTTAGGGTTTAGGGGTTTAGGGTTTAGGGTTTAGGAGTTTAGGGTTTTGGGGTTTAAGGGTTTAGGGTTGAGGGTTTTGGGGCTTTTGTGTTTTACGGGCCCTTGTGTTCTTGCGTTCTTTCTTTCTCAACTGTGGTCTCGGTGTATGTTAAGGTACTAGCATAGAGGGGCTACGTAAAGGTTTCGGTTCAAAGGGTCGTGGGCTCAGGGGTTTAAGTTTGAGGTTTGAGGGTTTGGGGTGGAGGTTTAGCTCTTATAATAAGAACTACAACTCAAATCCTCAGATGAAGGTGTCTGAAGAAAACTCTGTTGACCAGGTATAATCATCAAACTCGTCAACCCCCCTATTGAAACCAAAGATATCCTTATAGAACCATGACAACCGCTCAAAACCCCAACTGCCCAATATAAAACCGTACCCCGTAAGAACCCGGGCAAATTCCTTACAAAACCAGCTGGCCTGAACCAATTTGAGAGGTTGTCGGCCGTGGAGTAGTTCAGCACGATCTGCAAGGTGAACCGTTCAGCGGATATCTGAACAAGGTACCCTGAAAGGAACCCACAAAGCCCTAGCTTAACCTACCCAAACCTACCTTGTTTGCAAGGTCCCCAGAAAATCAATAGTAGGACAAAAAATAAGAACCTAAAAGATTAGTAGATTATGGTAGTTTAGGGTATAGATCCCTTCAAGGGAGCGCTTAAAGGAACCCTTGAAGGAGACCGTACAGGAGCCCCTAAGGGACCCAGTAAGGCAATCATGAGACTTAGGCTCCAAGGTTCTACGGTTATACTAAGGGGCCTTACAGTAGAAGCCAGAAAGTTGGAATATCATTATCGTAACCCCTTTAAGGTAAATTATAAGGGATCCTACCATTAATCCATATTCCAACTTTCTGGAGTTCCCTTTAAGGGGCCTTAATAATCAGAATATGGTTTTGGTGTATCGGGTTTAGGTTTTAGGGTTTTGGGTTTAGGGTTTCGGGTTGTGTTTGCCTTTGTTCCTAATAACATGCCTTAAGCCATAGCAATAAAACCTAAACCATAATGCCGATCCCCTTTAAAATTTACATTCCTCAACTACAAAAATTTCTGGAGTCCCAAGAAAGCCGCACTTCGCATCTTCAGCCCTGTACCCTTCCTTAGAACCATCAGAAAAGTACTGTTTCTAATACCTTCATCCCACCTAAACCTGAACCCTGAATCAAACTATAACCCCCTAGAACCATAATAGAAATAATGGACAAATATTCTCTAGGGGTTTATATGAGCAAAAAAAATCCTAAGGAGACTATAGAGAAGGGGCTAAGGCTCCTGGGATCTGCCCGATGTCTGTGAAAACACCTAGCATGCTTTGGGGTCCTTGTGCTGCCTGGACTAGACTAGACTTAGGGTTTAGGGTTTAGGGTTCTTTAGACTATACGAACATGTACCATACGAGACTATACTGTGCTAGAGTTTTCTAGACTATGGAGCAAAGGTGTACCACTTTCTGGACTTTGACTCGCTGCACGGAGTCCGAGCGTCGCGAAAGATTAGGACATGTGACATTCCACATAACAAGGCAACACATGTACCTACTAGACTATACTATATACGACCGTTCTAAGATACAGCATACTATAGTCTAGTTGTTCTATGTTGTAGTACATGATAGCAGGCTATGCTATGCTATGCCTATCTACTCCACAACACAATGTACTGTAACCATCTCCAACCCACTACAACATCTATACTGGCGGTCTTTATCCAGATTTCACACCGGGACCAATAGGTTCAGTGTGTCCAAATAATGCATGTCATGCCAGTTTGTTGGCTCCTGCCAGTGCAGATGACACATCGCGAACATCATGCTGACCTGCCGCGCCAAGTATTTGACGTGTGCCGCCAAGAGCCGGGTGCACGTGTCCTCCTGCCAGCTGCTGTAGAGCCATGCCTCCACGAAGCGTGCACACTTCACATCCTGGGACAGCCCCAGACCAGCACCCAGGAGCCGAACCACGAACTTGCCCGTCGCACGTCCGATTGCATCCTCAGCCCTTTCATCATGAAAAGCACGGTGCATACGGTCCAGGTCCTTGTTTTCATGGCTGGCCTTGAACAAAGCCCACTTGTAGGCTGTTGTCTCCAGGTGGTCCCCGTCATTCCCTCAACGTTCGGCCAGCGTACCGTGGTCGGAGCCTCAAGCACTCACCCAGAGACCCCAATATCCTTGAATTAAAGAACATTCCCTGAGGGTTCCTTAAAGGGTTCCTTAAAGGGATCTATAAGGGTTCGACAAGGGAAGTAAGGAATATTCCTTAAATCATATTGGGGATCTTACTATAACTTTAATTGAGGGATATTGGAGTCTCTGGGCATGTACATGGTCCAGCGGTGCTACAGTTTACGCGCTGAACCCAGAGCCTAAACCCTCAAGCCCTAAACCCTTAAGCCCCTAAATTGCTGCACCGCTAAACCCTCAAACCCGTGAACCCTGAGCCCCAAAACCCCTAAAAAAAAGGGGCCTTAATAACTAGAATAGGGTTTGGAGGCCCGTTATATAATAAGTACTATAAGGAACCCCCCAAATAGTATTGGTAATGATTTAGGCCTCTAAATCCCTACACCCCTGTAACCCCAAAACCCTTATAGATCGAAGTAAAGGAAGCCTTATAGATCCTTGAAATAAACTCAAAAACCCTCCTGAGAGGAGGACCATGAATCCCCGCGGAACGGCAAGTTTCGTCGGCTCGCACTGCACCGTCACCTTTGGGCTGGGAGGCCGGGATGGGCGCACTGCCCAGGAATGTACAGAAACTATGTGTGTATATATATATATATAATATATATATATATGTATATACACACATATTTTTCTAAACATGTATGTACATATATATATATATTATAGAAGGAGCCTTCTTTTCATTGAAAGTCGAAAAGCCGACTTCTGAATCCCTACTTGGAGGATCATCGGACTTGGTAAGTAGGGTTATAAGTACCTTAATTGGGGTTCTAAGTAGTAGTAACCCTGTAACTATAGTTTCCCTACTTAAGCCCACGTACAACTACCCATGAACCTCCAAGTAGAGTCGTTGAGGCTGGGTTGAACCAGGGTTTCCTGCGCTTGGCTTGGGACTAGGGGGAGTAAAAGGCGGGGTTTAGTATCCTACTAGTAAGGGAAAGCGAAGGAGGGAATATAGGCACGACTAGATGGGATTATACAATAGGGATTTCGTGATTCAATCTTCCACTTCCCCTTAAGCACTAGTAAGGACTGTGGGCTTGGGAAGGTCCGGGTTTAGGCGGCTCAGAGGGTATGGCTAAGGGTTTAGGGTTTACTTGGAGGTTCATGGGTAGTTATAAGTGGAGTTATAAGTCCCTTAATACGGGTTATAGCTAGTTACCCTACTCATGAGCCCACTTATAACTACCCATGAACCAGTAGGGTGTCTAAGATCTAGGGCTAGGGGCCTTAAGGCTTAGGGCTTAGAGTTTGAGGTAAAGGATTCAGGGTTTATGGTTAAGGTTCAGGGTTTTTAAGGTCTAGAGCTGAGGGTTTAAGGTTTAGGGTCTAGCGTTTGAGGCATAGGGTTTAGGGTATATGATCTAGGCTTAAGGTCTAGGCTTGTGGTTTAAGGTTTAGGGTTTAGCAAAGAATATGCTGCATCTCACAAAATGTATGGGTGCTTATGCAGCCACGAACCAACCCAGACATCCCAACATCCCTTAAATCAGGGTCCCGGTGCTTGAGGCTTACGGTGAACGCCCCAGAAGCAAGCAAGCGACGTTGCTGATGCTCGGGCATGGAGTGCAGTTCGTGATCTGCAAAGTCAACCGCGCGGTTTCCTCCAGCTTGCGGGATTTATTAGGCCCTTATAAGGAAGTTAATCTGAGATACCTGACCTAGATAGCATTCTTCCTAAGTATGGTAGCTGATCTTGAGATATGTAACGCTGTAAGACACCCTTCCCAAACCTTGCGAAACCCGACGGGAACTTCGAACAAGCAAGCCGCGAGCTACAAGTCCCCTTCATCAAAGAAATCTCCCTTCAATTCTGGCAGGATTTAAAGATTAGAGTGAAGGGTTCACGATTCAGAGCTTTGAACTAATTTCGAACCCCAAACCATAAACCAGGATTTAAGCTTTGGAGAATTCGGTTTCCGCGTTCGGGGTGTGAGGACCCTCGGTAAGCGACTATGAACCCCGCACCCTAAACACCATGAACCCTGCACCCTAAACCCCTACAGTAGAAGCCAGAAAGTTGGAATATCATTATCGTAACCCCTTTAAGGTAAATTATAAGGGATCCTACCATTAATCCATATTCCAACTTTCTGGAGTTCCCTTTAAACCCAAGCCCTAAACCCCACCCTGAACCCTGTACAGACCCTAAGCGTCGAAGCCGAAACCTCCGACCCCAAAAAAATGGCTCTATAAACAATCCAGACCCCCGGGAGGATCCAAAAAGTAGATCCCTTAATGGGTGGTTTCTATAAAGTACCCTTAGTAGTATAAGGCCCCAAATTAGGGGATCTACTTTCTAGATCCTCCCGGGGGTCTGGGAAGTAAAGTGGCGATTAATAATTAGAACAGTGTTTGGGGGTATATCATACTAGACTATCATTATAGTAAGGAACCCCCAAAACCGCTATTCTAATTATTACGGCCTTTGCAGTATCCACAAGGAAACCCTCAACACGGAAACACAGGCGCAACCTAAACCCTAAATCCTGAAAACCCTAAACCCTGAGCAAACAAAGCCCCAACCTCTGAACGCGTAACCCGTAAACACTGAACCTTAAACCCCTAGCCCTAACCTTCCTGAACCAAACCCTAAACATTAAACCATTAGCCCTAAACCTTCTTGACACATATACGTTAAAATGTAGTAGGATCCCTAATATGATTTAAGGAATCTTCCTTAATTACGAGATATTGGAGCATCTAGGTTCCTGAACCCCAAAAACCCCAAGACTATACCCCCTTTAGAACCATAATACAAACTATATGCGCGCTATATTCTCTTGGGTTTTATATGACCAAAATTTTTGAAAATATAGTTCCTATATGACCAAAAATGAAAAAATAATTCCTAAGGAGACTATAGGAAGAAGGCCTCGGCGCAAGGGTGGCAGGAGACCGAGGGCGGGTCGCTCCACAGAGGGCCCATGCCACGACCGCAGGCGACGTTGCCGGAAGCCTACTTGTGGGGATTCGGGTTCCTTTAAGGGGCCCCTTTAAGGGATCTGTAGGGGTACTATAGGGGTTTAGGGTTTGGGGTCTAGTAATTGGGGTTCCTTTAAGGGGGTTCCTTTTAAGGGATCTGTAGGGGTACTATAAGGGTTTAGGGTTTAGGGTCTACTTAAAGGATCATGGGACTTAGTAATTGGGGTTCCTTTAAGGGGGTTCCTTTTAAGGGATCTATAGGGGTTTTATAAGGGTTTAGGAGGCTTCATGAAGGATCATGGGACTTAGTATTTGGGGTCCGTAGTTAAAGGGTCCCTTAAAGGGACCTGTAGGGGTCGTATAGGGGTTTAGGGTTTAGGGTCCACTTGAAGGATCATGGGACTTAGAAATTGGGGTTCTACGTAAGGCAACTACAGTTATGATTACTTATGACCCCAGTTAAGGTACATATAACCCCACTTACTAAGTCCCATGATCCTCCAAGTATTTGTGGGGATTAGGGTTTCGGCTTTGGGCTTGAGGGTTTAGGGTTTGCGGTTGAGGGTTTGGGGATTAGGGTTTCGGCTTTGGGCTTGAGGGTTTAGGGTGTGGGGTTGCGGGTTTAGGGTTTTGGGTTTGGGGTTAGGGTTAGAGAGAGAGAGAGAGAGAGAGAGAGAGAGAGAGAGAGAGAGAGAGAGAGAGAGAGAGAGACAGAGAGTGACAATTACAAAGCTCCTTGAACCGCCACAGATCGCAGACCCTAAACACTGAAAGTTTGTTAAACCCTAAACCCCAAAGCCGATGCTTCCCCAGAGAACCCAATACCCCTTAATTAAGGAATATACCTTAAAATCATATTAGGGATCCTATTAAATATAATTCGAGGTATATTCCTTAATTAAGGAATCTACCTTAAATTATAGGGGCCTTACTACTATGAGTTCATGCATATTCCTTAATTAAGGGGTATTGGGTTCTCTGGGTCGCCCAAGCCCGACAAGAGGCCACTTCCGCCGCTTCCAGACGGCAATCCGGTGCGTCGAGGCAGTCTACGTCTCCTTTTCGGGCTTTGGGGGGGAGTTAGCGGTTTTTTTGGGGTTTTTGTTGAAAGGTTTAGGGTTTTTTAAGGTTTCGGGTTTTGGGGTTTAGGGTTTTGGGGATTAAGGGTTTGGGGTTTAGGGGTTTAGGGGTTTAGGGGTTTTAGGGGTTTTAGGGACTTTGGGCGAGTACGGTTTGGGGTTTAGGATTCGGCAGCTGCAGATCGAACATTCTACAGTCGAGATCGCCACTTTGGCATCACCTTAAGCCCCCAAACTTAAGCCTGAAACCGTAAACCCAAACAACCTGGGCCCCGATTAAACCCGAAGCCCCGAAACCCTAGGCCCTACCTTAACCTACCAAAACCTACAAAAAAGTAGGGTCCCTATAAAGTCCATATTAGGGTTTGTAATAAGAACCTACAAAAAAGTAGGGTTTGGTAGGCTAAGGTAAACCCTAGGCCCTAAAACTTAGGCCGTAGCCAAGCACCACTGGGCCAACACGAAAGATGATGTGAGCAGTGTAGAGCCAATAACTTGCCAAAGCACACAAAATAACACGCACAAAAAAAGCTTCACTATGTATCATAGTTATTATTATTATTGGAACACTATGCTTTGTTTTGTTCATTATTTTTATTTAATGTTAGACGTTAGAGAAAGGTCGTTCAATCGAGAAGTAGAGGCGACTTCTCGTTCCGTTTTGGCTGCGACATGTGGTGCCTGGGTATCCGAGGAAGCAGCGGCTGGTATAAATCCTGCATGACCTCAAGGACCCAAAACTATGGGAATTATGGTATACTACTTATTAGGGGTAATGCAGGATTTATATCATCAACCGAAGCAGCGGCAGTTTGTTGCAAAGGTTGGCCACAAGCCCTCGAACGCGTGGGTGGTGCAGGAACGAAGCGTCCATCCTGAGCATCCCCAGGAGTGTTCTCCACCGATAAGTAGTTATAACCCATATTAAGGGACTTATAACTCCACTTATAAGTACCCATGAACCTCCAAGTGTTCTCCACCGCCCATACTTGGAGGATCATGGGACTTAGTAAGTAGGGTTATAGGTACCTTCATTGGGATTATAAGTAAGTATAAAAATCTTTCCTTACTTCTAGCCCCAGTTACTAAGTCCCATGAACCTTTAAGTAGCTTGGTACTGGACGTGTTCTGAAAGTTCCATTGAAATTGGCACTTCTAAGCAGGGAGTGCTCGATCTCCGACTAAGCGAAAATGCGTAGCTGGGAAACAACGCAGAACAACAACAAACTCCGCATGCAGATGGCCAATGCCAAGATGGCAACATGCGAGAAAAAACACGCTTGAGCGCGCCGTGCGGGAGGAGTCTCATCAAACTGTGTTGGGACCCACTGCCAATCAAATTGAACATCACCCGCATGATCCTTACAAACCTCCTCAGAAACAACACGCTCTAAACCCTAAGCCCTAAGCCCCAAGCCCTAAACCCGAGAAACCCCCTAGAAACCCCAAACACTAGAAACCCCAAACTTTAGAAACCCTAAACCCTGGAAACCATAAACCCCTAAACTGCTAAACCCTCAACCCCTAAACCCTAAACCCTCAACCCCTAAACCCTCAACCCCTAAACCCTGACTCAACCCTAAACCCTCAACCCTAAACCCTCAACCCTAAACCTTCAACCCTAAACCCTCAACCCTCAACCCTAAACCCTAAACCCCTAAACCCTAAACCCTCAACCCTAAACCCTGAACCCTCAACCCCTAAACCCTAAACCCCTAAAGCCCTCAACCCTCAACCCTATTAAACCCCTCAACCCCTAAACCCCTCAACCCTAAACCCCTCAACCCCTCAACCCCTCACCCCTTAACCCTCAACCCTAAACCCCAAACCCCTAAACCCTAAACCCCTAAACCCCTCAACCCTCAACCCCTCAACCCCTAAACCCCTCAACCCCTCAACCCTATACCCCTCACCCCTAAACCCTGATCCCTAGACGGAGCCTGTTTCGATGCGGCCTGCGGATACCGCCCGCATGCCCGTGGAACCATGGAGGGTTAGATCTCCGACGATGGCCTTGCTGACTAGGGCTTAGGGGTTTAGGGGTTTAGGGATTTAGGGGTTTATGGTTTAGGGTTCCTTAAAGGGATCTATGGGGTTTAGAGGTTTAGGGGTTTACTTGGAGGATCATGGGACTTAGTAAGCAGGGTTACATCTACCTTAATTGGGGTTATACGTCATTGTAACTGTAGTTACCTTACTTATAACCCCAATTACTAAGTCCCATGAGCCTTTAAGTAGGGTTTACGGGTTTAGGGGTTTAGGGTTCCTTAAAGGGCTCCTTAAAGGGATCTGTAGGGTTCCTTAAATGGATCTATGGGGTTTAGGGTTTAGGGTCTACTTGGAGGGGCAGGGGACTTAGTAAGTAGGTTATAAGTAGGGTTATACTTGGGGCAACTCCATTTAGGGTAGTTATAACTCTACTTATAACCTACTTACTAAGTCCCCTGCCCCTCCAAGTAGGGTTTAGGGGTTTAGGGGTTTAGGGTTCCTTAAAGGGTTCCATAAGAGATTTAAAAGGGCTTCAGGAGTTTAGGACTTGCTGCTTTTAGTGGTTTAGGGTTTTGGGTTTAAGTTTGGGGTTTGGTGTTGAGGGGTTTAGGGCCGTGCTGACACGCTCCGGGTCGAGATTTTCGGCTTGAAGGGTTTAGGGCTTTCGGGCTTCAGGGCTTAAGGCTTAATGCTTAAGATTTTAACAAGGATCTGTACGGGTCTTATGAATCGTTTATCCTGTTTCTGCGGTACTGAACTGGGAGCCATAAGCCCCGCAGGATTTAGCTGAAAACCTCAACCCCAAGGGCAAAAGGAGGGACCCTTAATAAGGACCCCTAGGTATATACCCTTAATATAGCCATTATATACCCATTATCTAGCCCATTATATGGTAGGGGTCCCCATTAAGGGTCCCTCCGTTTCCCCTTTGACTAAACTAAACCCTAAACCCTAAACCCTATAGATCCCTTTAAAGGGACCCTTATAGATCCCTTTAAAGGAACCCTAAGAGCCTAAGGGTCCCTCCGTTTCCCCTTTGATCAACCCTGAACACAGAACCCCGAGACGAACCCGAATGCAGCCCCTCAGTTGGGGCCCCAAAAAAGCACATAAGCAAAAATTAGGGTAGGGACGTCCCATATAAATCCCCTTATAATGAAGCCCAATAAGGTAGGGATATCCCCATAAAATGCTTATGCTTATGTGCTTTTTGGGTCCCTGATTAGTCTACGATGTTGCAAGGGCTTCTGTGTTTTATGTTGGGTACGGCCCCCATACAGTAAGAGTCTATAGTAGGGCTACTATTGAGGTCCTACTATATCTATATTATGAATGTTCTTCAACTATTACTGAGTGGGGGCCGTACCCAAGTTTTATGTGTGTGCGCTGTCTTCGTAATCCCTTCCCCCTAATATTAAAGGCCCCCCTCCCCCTCCCCCTAATGTGAAAAAGCTAGTGCCGGATTTGTTTTAATGGGAGGGTTCGGGGCATCCGGGTGTGAGCCGGATTGTTCTGGCTGTAGAGCAGACAGTCCCGCCCTAAGCCCTAAACCTTGGGCCCCAAACCCTAAAGCCCTAGCCCTAAAGCCCGAAAGCCCTAAAGCCCTAAGCCCAGACCCCTGAACCTTTAGCCCGATAAGCCCCAAACCCAAAACCCCAAAGCTCTGCTCCTTTCGGTTTGATAATACTGCTGCAGTCTTGGCTCTATCAAAGCTAACCCTAAACAAAAAAATCTAATACAATCCTAGTACAATCCTCGGCCCCCCTAATGTTTTTGATTAACTTTCAATTGTGAGCGCGAAACCGCGAAATTTCGGGGGCCGGTAATATTCATATTTGGGGGGTTGATATCAGGGGAAGGGATTAAGACTTGCTATGGCATCCTAGCCCCTAAATCCTACGGTTTAGGATACGTGGTTTCTTACACATGGTGCTTACCAAGACGGTCGAGAAAAAAAAACTGTTCATGATTATTGAAGCTTCTATATGGGTAATTGTCAAAATTAGGGTCCCTTTTTGGGTACCCTAAACCCTAAATTTTAGCTGCTGTATTATATTAGGGACCCAAAAAAGGGGCCCTAATTTTGACAACCACCCATATGGGAGTTTCCGAAAATAGGGGACCTAATATAGTACCCTAAATAGTAGGATCCTTATTATAGGGACCCCAAAATAAGGTACCCCTAATTTTCAGAAACTCCCATATAACAGCAAGCGAGGCACACCCCCCAGGGCCATGAACGCGGAGGACGCCGGGGCATAGCAGTCGGTGAACGTCGCAGCATCTAACCTTGGCTGACTTCTGAACCCCTCCTAAAAGTTAAACTTTTAGCCTAATTATTATAGTTCATATAGACACACAAAAGTTAAAGTCTAAAGAGTCAACCAGAAGAACGCCAAGTAACTGAAGGTTTCCCCTCAAAGACATGGCTCCGCCAGTTCCCGAAGCATGGCAGCTCCTCATGACCTGACAGGGCTTTTAAGTTTTAGGGTTTAGGGTTGGAGTTCTTAGCGCTCTTAGGGGAGCAGGGTTTGGTGTTCTGGTAGAGACATGAGGGCTTAACTCGCTGTATTTTTTGGCCCATAAAACTACCTATGAACAGGTACCTCTGTAGGAAGCATCTGTAGGAACCATAACGGAAATGCCTAAACTCAAAAGACCCTAAACCCTCAACGCTCAACCCTACACCCTAAACCCTACACCCTCAACCCCAAACCCTACACTCTAAGCCCTAAACCCTAAGCCCTAAACCCCAAACCCTACGCCCTAAACCCTAAACCTCAAACCCTACACCCTACACCCCAAACCCTCAACCACCATCTCAACCACCCCAAAACCCTTAACCCTAAACCAAAGAGCCACCTAGTTGCGGGTGAGGATGCGAGAAACTCCCGAGCTGCCGGTTTCAGGCTTCGGGTGTTACGGCTGATGATATAAATCCTGGGGTCCCTTTAGAGGGATCTATATAGGGTGCTTTTAAGGGGCTCCTTTAAGGGAGTTTTTGTAGGGTTTTAGGGTTTAGGGTTTATGATAAAAATCCTGCATTACCTTCATGACCCTAGACTATTCCTTGTTATGGGTCATGCAGGATTTATATAGCTTCAACCGTAGGTTTCTTGGTGCTCAGGGCTTAGGGTTTAGGGTTTACTAAACCCTAAACCCTAAGCACCAAGCCCTAGACTTTAAGGCCTGGTGTGTAGGGTTTAGGTTGTGGGGGTTTAGGGTTTGGGGTGTTTAGGGCTTAGGGTTTAGGGTTTGGGGGTTAGGGTTTGAGGCTTAAACGAATCCCGGTAATGTAGGAACCTGACTAAGAAAACCTGGGTCCTTACTAGGATTCCTTATATGAGTCCTAAAATATGGGGGTTATGGGGCCAGGGTTTCTAAATCAAGTTCCAAGATTATGAGTGTTTTTTGGTGTTGTTGTGGTGGTTGTTCGCTGCGGGCGCGTGGTGCGTTCTTTTCTTGCTGCGGGTGTGCGACATGCTTTTTTGCTGCGGGTGCGCGTGCGCGGCTTCTGCTGCGGGTGTGGGGTGCGTGCATTTTATGGGGCGGGTGGCGGACGTGCCCGTGTTTGCGAATGTGGGCGCCCCGCCCTGGAGCACCCACTGCAAAAAAAGGCACCCACATCAAACAAAGAACACAGGTTCCAACGAAGCCCTACTTGGAAGGGCAGGGGACTTAGTAAGTAGGTTATAAGTAGGGTTATAATTGGGGTAACTCCATTTAGGGTACTTATAACTCTACTTATAAACTACTTTCTAAGTCCCCTGCCCCTCCAAGTAGCCACGGATTGTCATGCAGCTCTTAGAACTGCGCATCTAGCGGAACTTGCCTGAAGCCTGAGGTACTGCTGCCGATGGACTCGATCCTGCAATGCCTTCCCAGAGACTCCAATATCCCTTAATTAAGCAATATATTCCTTAAATCATATGTGGCATCCTACTATAACTTAAGGTATATTCCGTAGCTAAAGGATATTGGAGTCTCTGGGTTAAGTATATAGTCTAACCAAACCCCAACAAGAACGAGACCTAGAGCCCCCTCTGTATGGATCCAGGTCGTGTCTTTCTCATACTTGGAGGATCATGGGACTTAGTAAGTAGGGTTATAAGTCCCTTAACTGTGGTTATAAGTAGCTAGAACTGTAGTTACCTTACTTATAACCCTACTTACTAAGTCCCATGATCCTCCAAGTAATAATCCATGTCGTGGAGCCTTTCGAAGGTTGGCGACCCAAACCCCAACCCTAAGCCCCAAAGCCTAAACCCTACGGGTTGATGAGATAAATCCTGCATTACCTTAATGACTCTAGACTATGGGATTTATGGTATCTTCCCTATTATGGGTAATGCAGGATTTATATCATCATACCGTATTTTTATAATTAAGCCCCTAAGCCCCAGCCCAAAGCCCTAAACCCTAAGCCAAGCAGCAGTGGGGCCGCTAACATTCAAATCCCGCTTCACGAAGATGCACCCACCTCGTCGTTACCAGATAGATTCAGTAGGGTTGCAGGTGTTCGTGAAGTTTAGGGTTTGGGGTTTAGTAGGGTCCGTGTAAGCCAGGAATATCCCTTGAATCCTACACGCATTCTTTAATGAGGGACCCTCGATTAGGGCTTTTGCAGTTGATGGGTTTGCGCTTGGGATCTAGTTTCTACAGGTTGGCCACGTTCAGGGTGTGAGGGCGTGGGATGGCCTACGTCTTTTTCTCGGAGACTCCAATATCCTTCAATTCAGGATTAACCCCACTAGGGATCCTATTATGTCTTACTCAATATTCCTTGCTAAGGGATATTAAAGTCTCTGGGTTTACCATGGTAGATAGTTAAAATAGCTGGGCTTTGACGTAACCATGAGAAACAAGCATGAACTGTGATTTCGTAATGGTCTCCTTCAAGAACAGGTACCAAACACCTATTCAAGCATGCTACTCACGAATACAGGTAGGAGAATTGACACTTGGAATGGGAATATGCGGCACAATACAGTACAAGCCATTTGAACCCTTAGGGATAGTGTTGGTGTATTTTTCAAACTTATATATCAACACCATTGAAGCCTTATAGAAACCCTTATAGCGCCCTGAAAAAGAAACCCTTGTACTATGAGAGCCTAGGGCGGAGCTTCGGGTTTGCTTCTACCTCCCTCCGTTTATCAGAAGGATGAAGACTGCCTCTCAACACCCTTAGGGTCCACGGTTTAGGGTTGAGGGCTTAAGGTTTAGGTTTTAGGGTTTAGGGCATACCCGCCTTCTGCTGCCTCTGCTGCGAGTAGGTGGAGGCCATCTTCGAAGATCGCATCGTGCCCAACGAAGATCCTTGGATGGTTTGTCTCCCTAATTCTTAGCAATTAGGGAACGGGGGAAGGTGTTATTTTTATGGGGACTACTATAAGGGCATGGGGTTCTTAGCAGGGAATGGGGGAAGAGGCTGTTGTGTTTAGGGTTCACGGTACTATAACGGACCCCAACGACTATCATAGGGATGCATTGCCCCATTCCCTTCTAGGTTTAGGGTTTACGGTTTAGAGTTCAGGGTTTAGGATTCTAAGAGCCACGGGGTTGCGCTGCTACACTCCGTGCGCTTGCGCAGGCCAACGCCCAGGGCTCCCCGCAGTTAGAGGATCATGGGACTCAGTAGGTAAGGCTAGAAGTACCTTAATTTGGGTTATCAGTAGTTAGGGTCCTAAATAATTGTGTATGCTCTTTCGGATGTCTTTATTTCTAATTGTTAAGGCCCCTATATTATATAGCCGCCCAGTATGTTACTTCGTTGCCAGACTTATAACCCTAGCTACTAACCGTCGTGATCTTTAAGTATCTGAAATTCAGCCAGAGCTTCTTCGCTCTTCCGTAACACTCCAAATAGCCCCAAAAAGTTGGTTAGTAGCATAGAAGCCATCAAGACTTGTATATCTGAAATCTACTTAAAGGATCATGGGACTTAGTAATTGGGGTTATAACTAAGGTAACTACAGCTATAATTACTTATGACCCCAATTAGGGTACTTATAACCGTACTTACTAAGTCCCCTGATCCTCCAAGTAGAGTTTTACTGTCATGTCTACCTGCCGGCTTTAGGGAGAGTTTAGGGTTTAGGGAGCTTTTAGCAGCGTCTAAGTACCCTCAATGGGGATGTAATGAACCCTGCACCGTGGCTGCCTTACCCTACAAACTGTAGGGGCCATGTCGACCTCAAATGAACCCGAAACCCAGTATCTTACTCTGCACCCTAAGCTCTACTTGGGGGTGGGCAACTCCATTCAGGGTACATATAACTCTACTTATAACCTACTTACTAAGTCCCCTGCCCCTCCAAGTAGACCCTAAACACGAAATTCTCAGCCCCTGCCCTGACAAACTGTCTAGGGTACTATATTGGGGTCCCCTACATTCGGAAACTCCCATTTTCCTTTGAATCAATTTAGGAATCCTATGGTTTAAGGCATATTTCTCAATTAAGGACTATCGGTGTCTGTGGGTTTGAGAAAGCTTTCGGATAGGTCAAAGCTTCGCTCCGCCCCGGTCGAGAACTTTGGTGTTCTCGATCTTCATGCGCGCCCACCTGGGTTGTAGCTTCGGGGTCCTCGTAGGTACCTCTATAGGAACGTAAAGGAAAATTTCAAGCAAACAATGGCCCTAAACCTAAACCCTAACCAACTCCTAAAGCCTAAACCCCAAACCCCAAACCCTGAACCCTAAGCTCCCTGAAGCCTAAACCCCAAACCCCAAACCCCAAACGGCTAAACCCTGGCCCACCCTCCACGGAAGCCTCACAAGGTTGGATGAAGGTAGGTGGGATTAAGGATCCCTTATATAAGGACTCTTATTTGGGAGTTTCCGAAAATGGGGGTACCTTATTTTGGAGTCCTTATAATAAGGATCCTACTATTTAGGGTACTATATTAGGGTCCCCTATTTTCGGAAACTCCCATTTGGGAATATCCCACCTACCTTCATCCTACCCTTTGAGGCCCCCGACCCTCCACGGAGGCTTCCATTGGCAACGTAGATGGCGCCTGGACGGGGTGTTGGGGGTTCAGTGTTCGGGGACTTACTTGGAAGGGCAGGGGACTTAGTAAGTAGGATATAAGTAGAGTTGTAAGTACCCTAAATGGAGTTACCCCAATGATAACCCTACTTATAACCTACTTACTAAGTCCCCGGCCCTTCCAAGTAGTGGATGGCTAATTTAGAGGGTTATGCGCTGTAAGAGTCTAGTGGTTAGGGTTTAGGGTTTACAAGTATGCCCCGAAACTGCGTCGATCTCTAAACTTTAAACCCTTACATCCTAAACCCTTAAACTCGAAACCCTGAACCCTAAACCCTAAAACCTAGGCCTTACATCCTAAACCCTTAAATCCGAAACCCTGAACCCAAAGCCCGAATGTGCTAACCAGAACTTCTTAGGTGCCGAGTTCATAAGCCAAAAAAAGTTTAAACTTTCAGTTTTAAGAGGGTTTCATTATCCCAAAAAGTTTATAAAGTTTATGAACTCAGCTACTAAGACTTCTGAAAGAAACGCTACCCGGGCCTCCAGAAAGCCGGCAATCGCAGTGGTTGATCCGAAGCCTGGGGTGTCTTGTTGAGGAGTTTAACTTAGAAGCTGCCCCCACCCTGTAATAGTGACTATAAGGATTATATAGGGTTATAGTAAGGGCCCTACTATATTCCTATTATACCACTATTACAGGGTGGGGGCAGCTTCTAAAGTTTAACTTAACCCACTTGTCGGGTATCATGGGGAACTATTGGGGTTTAGGGGGAAAGGACCCGAAAGACATCTGTAGGCTTTAGGGTTTAGGGTTTAGACTTTAGGGTTTAGGGGTTTAAGGGTTAGGGTTTAGGCTTTAGCCTAATTGTCGGGTATCATGGGGAACCAACGGTTAACCTTTTTGGTTATATAGGGTTTATATGGGGACTATACTACCCCAAAAAGGTTAAAGGTTACCTACTCTACTGCTAGGTTAAGTTGTGGTTTAAGGTTTAGGGGTTAAGGTAAAAGCCAGAAAGTTGGAATATGATTATCCTAACCCTTCTGTGGTAAATTATAGGGTATTTTATGATGAAATTATATTTGAACTTTCTGGAGATCCCTGTAGGGTCTAAGGTTTAGGATTCAGGGTTTTGGGGTCTAAGGTTTAATTTTTAGGGCTTTCACAGGGGCCATAAAGAGGAATCCGATTGGCTTAAGTCAACATGACCAGGACAGCATATAGTTTGAGCTGCCATGATCGATATTTGTAGTATGTAGTAACGAAGCCCCATTATTTACTATATCCCTATGGCGTATGGACAAAAACCTGCATGACCAGCAGAACGAAGAACATGACATGTTCACTGGCTCGCTCTCCGCGCCCTCTTATGTCAATGTTGATGAAGCACATGCGTGACGCAGGATTTCGTCCATGCACACGCCTGCCTTGTTCGAGAGCTGACTGAAATCCATATTAAGATTGGGTTTGGAACGAATGGGTGGCAGCAGAAAAGCAATGCAGGGTTTCGTCCATCAAGAGCAGCATAATCACTGAAACTTAAATTTCCCCCAGACCCTAGACCCTAGACCCTCAACCCTAAGACCCTAAACCCCTAAACCCCCAAACCCCTAAACCCCTAAACCCTAGACCCCTAAACCCCAAACCCCTAAACCCCTAAACCCTAGACCCTAGACCCTCAACCCTAAAACCCTAAACCCCTAAAACCCTAAAACCCTAAAACCCTAAACCCTAAAACCCCCAAACCCCAAACCCCTAAACCCCTAAACCCTAGACCCTAGACCCTCAACCCTAAAACCCTAAACCCTAAACCCTAAACCCTAGACCCTCAACCCTAAAACCCTAAACCCTAAACCCTAGACCCTAGACCCTCAACCCTAAAACCCTAAACCCTAAACCCTAGACCCTAGACCCTAAACCCTAAAACCCCCAAACCCCAAACCCCTAAACCTCTAAACCCTAGACCCTAGACCCTAAACCCTAAAACCCTAAACCCTAAAACCCCCAAACCCCTAAACCCCTAAACCTCTAAAACCCTAACTAAACCCTAAACCCCCAAACCCCCAAACCCCTAAACCCTAGACCCTAAACCCTCAACCCTAAAGCCCCCAAACCCCCCAAGCCCCCCAATAAGAACCCGGAAGCTCCCCGCCGGAGGCATTGAGATCGCCGCCAGGTCTTATCGCTAGGCCACCTTGATAGGCGGTTTAGGGTTTAGGGTTTAGGGTTTAATAGGGTTTAATAGGGTTTAGGGTTTAGGGTTTAGGGTCTAGGGTTTAGGGTTTAGGGCTTAGGGTTTAGGGTTTAGGGTCACCTTGATAGGCCCAGAGACTCCAATACCCCTTAATTAAGGAGTATACCTTAAATTATATTAGGGATCCTTAATATGATTTAAGGAATATTCCTTAATTAAGGGGTATTGGAGTCTCTGGGGGGTTGATAGGGTTGAGAGTTTAGGGCTTAAGGCTTACTTGGAGGGGCTTTGGGGACTTAGTAAGGGCTCTTACAGGGCTCCTTAAAGGGATCTATAGGGTTCCTTAAAGAGTTCTTTAAAGAGATCTAGTAAGGGCTCTTAAAGGGCTCCTTAAAGGGATCTATAGGGTTCCTTAAAGAGTTCCTTAAAGAGATCTAGTAAGGGCTCTTAACGGGCTCCTTAAATGGATCTATATAGGGTTCCTTAAAGAGATCGATCGAGTTTAGGGCTTAGGGTCTTACCTGGAGGGGCAGGGGACTTAGTAAGTAGGATATAAGTAAGGTGACTACAGCTATAGTTTTTTATAACCCTAATTTAGGTACTTATAAGCCTACTTACTAAGTCCCATGATCCTTTAAGTAGGGTAGGGTTTAGAGTTCAAGGTCTAGGGCTTTTTTTGTGTGGTTCAGGGCTTCGGGGCTTAGAGTTTAGAGTCAAGAGCTTGGATGTAAATCTAAGACTTTCTTGGCTTATCAAGCTCCATAGGATTTTGGATCTCGAGTTTTGGTGGTACGGGGAATATAGGAGCCGTAATACATAATAAGAACAGGTGTTTGGGATACGGGGTTTATAGAGTTTCATGTAAGGGGCCTCAAATATCAGAACATGGTATCCTTTCAGACTTCCGAGAGGGTCTTATAGTCAGCTTACGGAAATCGCAGGGTCGAAGTGCGGGTTTTGGAGTTTTGAGTGTCGTGACAGCTTACAAGGGTTTTACTATGCTTTGCAGATGCTCTTTACATAGGGGCTCTAAAATGGTTTTATGACAACCAAAACTGCTAACTTAAAGGTAAAGTCGGTGGCAGTGCATAAATCCGCGCGCACACACGCACAAAGCAAACCAGGAAATGCTAAAACCCCGCAAGCCCACCTCCAGATCCTCCGCTTGAAAGGCCTGTGAGCAGTACATGTCCCCCGCGCTGCACGAAGCCTGCAGCACTTATTCCACCTGCCAGGTCTGCACCGCTGCAAACGAAAACTAGTTCGTTCTGCTTGGAGGATTACGGTAATTGGTGTTGTAAGTAGCTATAACTACCGCTGCCTTGATGATTTTGGTATGTCGTTATCTGGTTGACATGTGGGGGCTTTAATGATTAGCGATAAAGTTCTCGCAGGGAATACTATAGTATAGGGATATGGGGACTTCAAGGTAATCATATTATGATGTATTTAGGCTTCTATGGCATGGATTTCTATTGAGGTTTCATGTAGAGATCAGAAGATGGCATGTTTGTCCTGTGCTGACCAAGAAACGTCAGTCGTTTCACTAATCCTTTGGTTTGGGGTTTAGGGTTTAGGGTTTAGGATTAAGGGGACCCTTGGGGATATGGACCCTCTCAGTAAGGTCTCTTTTAAGGGCGTCATAAGTAGGGTTAAGTTAAGATGGGTCCCCCTTTAAGGGGTTTCCCGAATACTACCTGGGATCTTGGAAGCCAGCGACTCTGTGTTTCTTGTAGTATCCTTAAGGGAGGGGGGTCCAAGGGGGGTATATAGCCTAGTGATCCCTAATTCTCCCTAGTACTCCCTAAGGTTCCCTGACAGTCCCCCTAAGGATTCCTTATATACCCTCCCCCCTCCCTAAACCCTAAACCCTAAACCCTAAACTAAGCGAGGGGCCGAAACCGTCGAACGACAGGCCCCGAGCGCTCTGGCCGAGGGCCTAACAGCCCGAGCGCCCCTACGAAAAGAGCGGGACGCGGAGAGGGGAGGGTAAAGCCTCCCCGGTCTGACCTGCACAGGTCAACGGTGTAAAGCCCATGGCAAACCCCAACGGGAAGTCTTCGAAATGAGGGACCGCCGTATCGGGACCACCTCTAGCGTAGCTATATAATAACCCCAAACCGTGGGCCATTTGCTCTGGTCCCCCTTTTTTGGGTTAGGATTTAGGATTTAGGGTTTAGGATTTAGGATTTAGGATTTAGGATTTAGGCTCTAGGGTTTAGGATTTAGGATTTAGGATTTAGGATTTAGGGTTTAGGATTTAGGATTTAGGATTTGGGGTTTAGGATTTAGGACTCAGGATTTAGGGTTTAGGATTTAGGATTTAGGGTTTAGGATTTAGGATTTAGGATTTAGGGTTTAGGATTTAGGATTTAGGATTTAGGATTTAGCCTCCGGAAATTTGGATTTTTGCTGGTGATTTTCAAGTGACAAATTCTGTTCATAAAATGTGCCTTTTAGAGAAGGCCGGTTGCGAATCTCGAGGTCCCCTCCTTTCTTTTCTTGTGGCTGCTCTTAAGCTTCCGGATTTCAATATTTAGTCGCGCTTGTCCTTTTCCGAAAAGGACAACCAGCTCTAAAATCTAGATTTAGGATTTAGGATTTAGGGTTTAGGCTCTAGGATTTAGGATTTTAGGATTTAGGGTTTAAGCTTTAGGATTTAGGATTTAGGATTTATGATTTAGGATTTAGGGTTTAGGATTTAGGATTTAGGATTTAGGATTTAGCCTCCGGAAATTTGGATTTTTGCTGGTGATTTTCAAGTGACAAATTCTGTTCATAAAATGTGCCTTTTAGAGAAGGCCGGTTGCGAATCTCGAGGTCCCCTCCTTTCTTTTCGTGTGGCTGCTCTTAAGCTTCCGGATTTCAATATTTAGACTAGGATTTAGGATTTAGGATTTAGGTTTTAAGGTTTAGGATTTAGGATTTAGGATTTAGGATTTAGGGTTTAGGGTTTAGGATTTAGGATTTAGGATTTAGGATTTACGGTTTAGGATTTAGGATTTAGGATTTAAGATTTAGGATTTAGGATTTTGGAGTTAGGATTTAGGTTTTAGGGTTTAGGATGTAGGATTTAGGATTTAGGATTTAGGATTTAGGATTTAGGGTTTAGGATTTAGGATTTAGGATTTAGGGTTTAGGATTTAGGATTCAAGATTTAGCCTCCGGAAATTTGGATTTTTGCTGGTGATTTTCAAGTGACAAATTCTGTTCATAACATGTGCCTTTTAGAGAAGGCCGGTTGCGAATCTCGAGGTCCCCTCCTTTCTTTTCGTGTGGCTGCTCTTAAGCTTCCGGATTTCAGTATTTAGTTGCGCTTGTCCTTTTCCGAACCAGCTCTAAAATCTAGTTTTAGGATTTAGGATTTAGGGTTTAGGATTTAGGATTTGGTGTTTAGGATTTAGGATTTGGAGTTTAGGATTTAGGATCCAAGATTTAAGATTTAGGATTTAGGGTTTAGGATCTAGGAACCAGCTCTAAAATCCAGATTTTCCAAAGCTGTCAAACGATAAGGTTAAAGGGCCGAGCCGGCCCTGCAATGCCGAAGGCCCGAAAAGGGCCGAGGCTACTCCCATCCGTTGCCTAAGCCACAATTTAAACAACTGGAACGTTCATGGGTGCAAAAATATAAAAGCCCCTCTTGATAGGGGGGTTGGGGGGTAGAAACCCTAAACCCTAATAGAGTATAGTTTGGGTGGCCGGGGTGGGTTTACGAGCAACGCGAGCGCGCGGCCCGGGGTGCTTCACACCCGAGCGCGCGACTTCGCCTGCCACACCCTAAACCCTAAACCTTAAACCCTAAACCCTAAACCCTAAACCCTAAAACCCTAAACCCTATACCCTCCCCCCTTGAACCACCCTCCCTTAAGGATCATATACGTTTCGGAGTTCAGGTTGCGATTTTGGGAAAGTAGGGATACCTATAAGAGAACCCTTGCAGAACCTACCTCATGAAGCCCTGAGAAGCCCATAGAAAACTGACTCCCTGAAAAAGCAAAACCTCAAACCCCAGAAGAGAAGTACTCCACCTTAAACACGTCGACGTTTTGGGGCTCCGGAAAACATCAAATCCTACTGAAGATCACTGTAGGCATTAACGGATGTGCGTGTGAAGAGTCTATATACACGGTTTCCAAAGGCATACAGAACCATCCAACACCATATCACTTACGGACGGCTATCGGCAGTAAGGTGTGCGACGTTGTATTTGGGGTCGCTTGTGCCGCCTCCCTCGTTGTTTTCAACTTAAACTTAGGTGCCGAGTTCATAAGCCAAAAAAATTTAGAAACTTTCAGTTTTAAGAGGGTTTCATTATCCCAAAAAGTTTATAAAGTTTATGAGCTCAGCTACTAAGTAAAGTTTCGCATGTAGATACAATGCCAGCTGGAACTTAAGGAGTGCTCCAAGCCCCAACGGACCTGAGAGGGCCTTTATTAGGGTTCCTTATATGAATCCTACTAATTTGGGGGTTATAAGCCCAGGGTTTCTAAATCAGCCCCTAAACCCTAAACCCTGAACCCTGAACTCTGAACCTCAAACCTTCATCTTCCGAAACTTCCTAAACCCTAAACCCCCAACCCCGAACCCTTCAACGATCCCTTTAAACCCAGGGTTATCCCTTAAAGGGACCCTTAGGGAATCCTTAAACCAAACCTAAACCCTAAAACCTGAAACCCCCATAGGCCTTAACCCTGAACCCTAAAACCTGAAACCCCCCAATAGGCCTTAACCCTCAACCCCTATCGCATCTCTGCCTCCGTGGTATCCCGCCGACGTGTTCTGGACGCGAAGCTCCCCGCTTGAGATCTCCATGTGGCCAGTGAAGAGAGCACCTGCTTGGAGTGTTTAGGGTTTAGCGTTTAGGGTTGAGGATTTAGGGTTTAGGGTTGAGGGTTTAGGGTTTAGGGTTTAGGGTTGAGGGTTTAGGGTTTAGGGTTGAGGGTTTAGGGTTTAGGGTTTAGGGTTGAGTGTTTAGGGTCGAGGGTTTGGGGATATAGGGTCGGGGGACTGGGTGTATTTTAAAGAGCTACAAGTGCCGTGAAACGGCCCAGATTGTGGTTCTGATAAGAGAAAGCACATGGTGGGTTTAGGGTCCTTATTAAGGGTCCCTCCTTTTACCCTTGGATGTTATGAATGTTAACAGGGACCTGAAATGTTTCCTAGGGGTAAACTGATGGGCCCAATCAATCCACTAAGGTTTTAATGTGCTCATACTGGAACTATATCAAGGAACCTTGGGAATACACTGACCCCATGTTTAGCCGTTATGCGGCGTATAACGGGCTACTATGCCTTATCCGTTTTTGTAGGGTTAGAAGGTGGTGTTGCAAAGGCTTTCTACGAAGGTTGGACATTGCTTCTATAGATCTGGTTCTGCAGGTTCTTCAGGGTTTAGGTGTGGATTACATGAGGCCCTCTATTGGGATGTAACTGAAACTTCGGAGGCTTTGAGTTTCAACGGGATAGGAGTTTCGCGTGGCTTTTTTAGGTGTGTTAGCCCTCTAAATTTCGCAAAATTGCCCTGGCCCTTTGGCAGTGGGGGTTTACGGAAGTCTGTCTAGTCTTTCTGCCTTAAGGCCTACATGCTAAACGCTGAACCCTAACCTCCTTGAACCACAGGCGCACCCCAAAACCCTTTGCTTTGGCCCCCAAATTGAATATTCCTTTTCGAATGAATACTGAAAGGGCTACCATACGACCTACTACCAAACATATGTTGCATACACGGTCTTGGAGTTTCCCAGGGTTTGGCTTGGCTTTGTAGGGTTTATCTTAGGGTTTATGTGGCTTTGTAGAGTTTGAAGCGTAATGTTCGGTGATGTTGAGCTTTCTTTTTACAGGTTCTATAAGGACTACGGCTGATGGTGAAAATCCTGCATTACCCATAATCAGGACTATCCCATAATTCCCACAGTTTAGCGTCTTTAAGGCAACGCAGGATTTATATCATCAACAGTACTATACGGCTTGTTACAAGGGTTTTCGGTGGAAGCCTGAATAGTTACCAATACGGGTTGATCCCTTTAAAAGGGATCTATAAGGGTGCCTTGTAAGGGGTTCCTTTAAGGGATCTATATGGGGTTTTAGGGTTTAGGGTTTATGATATACATCCTGCATCACCTTCATGGCCCTAGACTATAGAAATTATGGCATTTTCCTTGTTATGGGTAGTGCAGGATTAATATCATTAGCCGTAGTATTCCTTCAGGTTCCTGGTTCTAACTGTACCACAGTGTACCACGAAACTCTGGTCTAATTGTTTTTAGTCCATAGTTGTGGATACTATCAAAAACCTAAACTTGTATTCCTGATAGGGTTTAGGTACTCATAAACATGTAAATTGTTACTCAGGCTATGGCAAACTATTCAAGCCGCCTATATTAATATTGAAAGCCGTGGCCTCCTTCCTTTTTGGCCGAGCTGTTGCCGATGGAAAGCGTGCCACCCGAGAGCAGGAGGAGCTGCTCCGAATGCAGCGCGCCTTCTTAGCTTTAGGACTTCGGACTTTAGGGTTTGGGGACTTAGGCCTTTCGGGTATCGAGCTTTGGGGTTTAGGACTTCAGGGTTTGAAGGTACAGAGTTTTGGCGCTTTAAAGCTTTTAAAGTTTAGGCCTTTATCCTGTACAGAATTTTGGGCCTTAGAGTTTCGGGTTTTGGGCTTTAGGGGCACACGACGGCTTTGAAATTTTATGGAAACTTGCTTCACATTCCTACGCATTGGCTTCCGGTGCCTCCGTAGTTGCCGGCAGCACAGTGCTCCAGCTGAACTTCGCCCCCGGAGCAGTTGAAGTCGCGGCTGTAGATGGCCCCTTCCCAGAGACTCGAACACCGCTTGATCAAGGAAGCGAATATAGAGGCCGTATTATCTACGGGATCCTTAAGGAACCGTTAAGGGTTTAGGGTTTCTTAAGCAGAATATTGGCAGTTGTTTTGGCGTCTATGGGGTGTTTCCGAAAATAGGCGACCCTAATGTAGTACCCCAAATAGTAGGATCCTTTTTATAAGGACCCCAAATAAGGTACCCGCAAATTTTCGGAAACTCCCACATAGAAGCCGTATTAATTACCTATACTATTTTGGGTGGTACTTTTTTTAAAAGTATAGAATCAGATACCCCAAAACCCTATTCTAATTATTAAGGCCCCTGTGTTGCCGGAAAGCCTTGAAGTTTTTTGAGTTCCTCATCTTGATCTAAGATATCGTCCTCACATTACAATGTGCAAGACCCAGAGACTCCAATATCCCGGTAATTAAGGATCCTACTGTAATTTCAGGTATCTACCCTAATGAAGGGATATTGGAGTCTCTGGGGCAGGATTCGGTTGTGGGAATTCAAACAATAGCATTCGCTTCACTGAGAAGATTCAGGACTCCAGTATCCCTTAATTAAGGAATGTACCGTAAATGATAATCGGATTCCTAATATGGTTTGAAGAGTATTCGTTAATCAAGGGATATTGGAGTCTCTGAGTCTTCACGTCGGAGGAATCTTAACAGTTTGGATTCATGACATTGAACTGTCCTGTTTGAGAACTCTTGATTTCAAGGTGTTGCTCGTGCTTCTTTGATATTGAACCTTTGCAGTTTGAGGGTAGGAGATCTCTGCGTGCCCAGAGACTCCAATATTCCTAAATTAGGGAATGTTACGGTTTAGGGTTTAGGGTTTCGGGTTTAGGGTTTAGGGAGGTATATTCTTTAATTACATCTAAGGGATATTGGAGTCTCTGCGTGCCCTGCTGCCCATCAACATCAGGCTGCAAGCAGTTGCGCCCGGGGCTCCGTTCGGGTCTGGGGTTTAGTGCGTATGCCCTTTAGGGCTTGGGGTTCAGGGTTTGCTTCAAGGATCATGGGACTTGGTAACAGGGGTTAAAAGTAAGGTAACTATACTTATACTTACTTATAGCCGAACTTAGGGCACTTGTAAGCCTACTCACTAAGTCCCCTGATCCTCCAAGTAGTGTTCAGGAGGCAAGTTTAGCCTGGCATGTACTGTCGCAAGATCACGGGCACTAGCCGGGCCAAAACCCGAAGCGGTTAAGGTTTAGGATTTAGGATTTGGGGTTTACTTGGAGGGGCAGAGGACTTAGCAAGTCGCTTATAAGTAGGGTTATAATTGGGGTAACTCCATCTAGGGTACTTATAACTCTACTTATAACCTACTTACTAAGTCCCCTGCTCCTCCAAGCAGGGTTTAGGATTTAGGGTTTGTTCTTATGACACGCCCCAAACGACCGACAGCCCTGTTCTCACTCCTTCAACGGCACAGGAATGCTGGGATCTAGCTTCGAGTAGCGATTAAGGCTTAGGGTATAGACTCGGGCAAGGCGTCAAAACCCCAAGCCCGGAAATATGCAATAGACCCTTGCATCACAATGAGGGCATCTTCCTGGTCAAACCCTAAACGGCCTCAACCCGAACAGAACAAATTCTGGAGCTTGCAGCCGTTGCGTGGCTTGGTCTCTTGTCCGTGGAAACGGATGCCAAAAAACTGTTTAAGTCTCGCACAGAACCTCCCATTACAAGGAATATACCATAATTCCCACAGTCTAGGATCATTGAGGCAATGCAGGATTTATACCATCAACCGTGGGGATCAGTATATAGCAAACAGTATGGTTTCCTGATTACGGCAACTTCAATTAATTTCCTGAACCGCTAAGCCTTAAATCCTGAACCCTTAAGTCTAGGCCCATTTTATGGTAGCTAGAATGATGTTCCTTAACAGGCAGCTGCTTCAATAAGCGGACGCAAAACAACAAACCTTCCTAAAACTAACTAGACCATATATGTGAGGTCAACAAAATTGCAGTTCTCCCACTGGCGAGCGAAGAACTACGACTTAATTACAACTTCAATCCTAAACCCCTACTAAGGTAGCTTAAAACGGATAAGACGGAATTCCTTGCACAACCCTAAACCCTAAAACCCCTACTATGGTCATTTCAAACGGAGTTCCTTAACGAGAACCGCTCAGAACCACCCGAGACCACATCAGAGCCTCCGTTCTCGCGGGCGGCACACTCCTGCGCTCCAAAGAGTCGGGTTTAGAGGTGTTTCGGGCTTAAGGGTGTAAGGGTTTTGGGTTTACGTTTAGGGCTTAGGGGTTAAAGGGTTTAAGGGTTTAAGGGTTACGGGTTAAGGGTTAAGGGTTTAGGGTTTGAGGCTTTGGTGTGTTTCGGGGGCTCACACAGGAGCCTTCGTAAATACTACGCACTGCAGCTAGCAGGCGCCCAAACGCAGGGCGGGAAAGGCGGGCGGAGGGGCATACCCTAGCAAATAAGGAGCCCCTACTTGAAGGAGCAAGGGGTCTTGGTGATTGGGGTTATAAGTATGGTGACTACAATTATTATTACTTGCACCCCCACATTAATGTACTTATAACCCTACTCACTAAGTCCCATGATCCTCCAAATAAGGAAGGTATTGGTCATTGCTAATACAAGGTAATCTTAAGTTCAGCTGCCTTGTGGCACAGAATGGTAATTGCACGCCATCCGCCCCTCAAGCCCTGAAAAGGACATTGTAACAGTTGCAAGAACAGTCCTACTGCACCCATCATGATCATCATCGCTGCCCGCCATCACCCCATGTCCCTCGCATACATGTGGTGGTAATGTAGAGGTCTGGGCTATCAATGTCGAGAATACGATCAGAAAAATACAACCAGGTTGTTACAGCAAAGAATTACAAATGATAACAACAATCATCATCATCCTAATACTGGGAAGCAGAAAACACTAACAATAATAATAATAATAAGTTTAAGCATGATAATGATGATAATGCGAATAATAGCAACAGCAACTGGAAACCCTAAATCCCAACCCCTAAACCCCTACACCCCTAAACGCGTAAACCCCGAAACCCCTACACCCCGAAAACCCCCCAAAACCCCTAAGACCCCTAAGCCCCTAAACCATAAGATCCTCAACCCGGAAGTCCCGAAAACCTGAAACCCGAGCCCAAGCTCCCGCACCCTCCTTCACAAGTAGCACAAGGTTTCTTTAGGCTTCTATAAGGGCTCCTCTAAGGAAACAGGGTAGCTTCCTGCTTGCCCAGGAGCTTCCAAAAATACCACGCAAACTCAAGAGGGATGGACAGAACCATCGATGAAAAGATGGAGATTCAGTAGAACTGTTGGCTAGTACATGGCTGCGCAGGAACCATAAGTCACACCATGGCCTGAAGGAAAGCCGTATGCAAAAGGAAAAGCACTTCGCACGCGTTTAGTCACCAGGTTGCGTTCGCGGTATGTTATGTATGCTATGACGATCCCAAAGACTCCAATTTTCCTTAATTAAGGAATATACCATAAATTATAGTATGATCCAAGGAACATTCCCGAATCAAAGGAAATTGGAACCTCCGGGATAGAAAGGCTAGACCAGAAGTCCTCGAGGATCCCTTGCAACGGTTGATGATATAAATCCTGCATGACCCTACTAAACTATGGGAATAATGGTATATTCTTTTTTTGGGTAATGCAGGATTTAATCAACAGAAGGAACCCTTAAGTAACACTTACCATAGGGGCCTTCATGATTAGAATAGGGTGTGGGGTAAAATATAGAATGATAACGGAATTCCAAGGGGATAGTGTTGGTACCCTACTGGAGGTAATATAGAATGATAAGGGAATTACAAGGGATAGTGTTGGTAAGTATTCAGAGCACCCAATACCCCTTAATTAAGGAATATACCTTAACTCATAATATTAAGGCCCCTATAATATAAGGTATATTCCTTAATCAAGGGGTATTGGGTTCTCAAGGTATTCCGACCCCTCTGTTCCGCTCCCCGAGCCTGGAAGAGAAAGCGTCCCCCGCTTTGGAAGACGCCGAGAGCAGATGCGCTCTTCAGCTCTTCGAGGAAGTTAGCACTGTTGGCGCTGCTCCTCCGAGTTCGGGTACCCTTAAACCGCTACTTGGAAGGGCAGGGGACTTAGTAAGTAGGTTATAAGTAGGGTCATAATTGGGGTAGCTCCATTTAGGGTACTTATAACTCTACTTATAACCTACTTACTAAGTCCCCTGCCCATCCAAGTAGAGCCCCAAACTTCTGCACCCTCCGCAACTCCCCGAGGTCCACCCGAAAAGTAGCCTTGAACAGACCTCGAACCTCATTGTGTAACAAAAAATTTGTCCCCATCAGAAAAACCAAAACATAAATCAAAAAGAACATTAGCAAAGCCAAGAAGCATATTTTTGAAACAAAAACCAAACAACAAAACCCTGAACCCCAAACCCCTAAACCCGTAAAGACGCCTGAAAACCCCTAAACCCCTAAAGACAACTAAACCCCTAAACCCTTCAAAGCCCTAAAACCCCTAAACCCCTAAAACTGCTAGACCCCTAAGCCCCTAAGCCCCTTAACCCTAAACCCCTATAGTACCCTTATAGAGCCCTTCTAGATCCCTTTAACAGGCCTAAACCCTAAACTCTGAGGCGCCCTCTGTGTTCCAGGAGACTCCAATATCCCTTAAGTTCAGGAATGTACCTTCAAATGTTTTGTCGGATCCCGAAAGGGCCCCTTAAAAGGCCTAAACCGTTAAAGCCTCCCAATCAACCTTAGCTAAGGAATGTACCTTCAACTGTTGTAGGATCCCTAATATGATTGAAGGAATATTCCGTAATTCAGGGATATTGGAGTCTCCTGAACCCTAAACCTCTCTAGATCCCTTAAGGATCCCTTTCGAGGACCCCCCCTTATAGATCCCTCTCAAAAACCCCTAAAAACCTAAGTTCTTCAACCCCAAACCCCCATAGTACCTTTATAGAGCCCTTCTGGATCCCTTTCAAAGGGCCCCTTATAGATCCCTTTAAAAGGCCTAAACCCTAAACCCTAAACCCTATGAACCCTAAACCCTAAACCCTATGAACCCTAAACCCTAAACCCTATGAACCCTAAACCCTAAACCCTATGAACCCTAAACCCTAAACCCTAAACCCTATGAACCCTAAACCCTAAACCCTATGAACCCTAAACCCTATGAACCCTAAACCCTAAACCCTAAACCCTATGAACCCTAAACCCTAAACCCTAAACCCTATGAACCCTAAACCCTAAACCCTAAACCCTATGAACCCTAAACCCTAAACCCTAAACCCTATGAACCCTAAACCCTAAACCCTAAACCCTATGAACCCTAAACCCTAAACCCTATCCCTTAAGTTCAGGAATGTACCTTCTAATGTTGTAGGATCCCTTTGAAAGGCCTAAACCCCCCAAAACCTCCCACCTCCGGGTCCGGCCCCGGAAGCCGCCGATGTCGGGACCGCGGCTCGGAAGCACCATGTCGAGGCCTCTCCTGGAACCCGGAGACTCCTAGGATCCCTTTAAAGAGTTGAGGGTTTAGAGGGTTTAGAGGGTTTAGAGGGTTTAGAGGGTTTAGAGGGTTTAGAGTTTAGGGGTTTAGGGGCGTTGGGGTTTAGGGTTTTGGGGGGGTTAGGGATTAGGGTTTAGGGTTTTGGGGCCTACTTGGAGGATCATGGGACTTAGTAAGTAGGTTTATAGGTGCCTTACTTGGGATTATGGATAATTATAGCTGTAGTTACCTTACTTATAACCCCAATTACTAAGTCCCATGATCCTTTAAGTACGGCTGATGATGTAGATCCTGGGGTCCCTTTAAAGGGATCTATACGGGTGCCTTTAAGGGTCTCCTTTAAGGGATCTATATAGGGTTTTAGGGTTCAGGGTTTATGATATACATCCTGCATTGCCTTACTGACCCTAGACGATGGGAATTGTGGTACATTTCTTACTTTGGGTAGTGCAGGACTTATATCATTGACCGTCGGATCCATTCAAAGGGATCTAGGAGGGTTCTCTTAAAGGAATCTGTTAGGATCTATACGGGTTCCTTTCAGGGTTCCCTCTAGGGATCCTTTAAGGGTTCCGCTAAGGGATCCTTTAAGCGAGGGCTTAAAAGGATCCTTTGAGGGCTCCCTTAAGGGTTCCAGTATCCCATCCCTTTAAAGGAATCTACTACAAGGGTTCCTTTTAGGAATCTGAAGGAGACTCCAATATCCCTGAATTACGGAATATTCCTTCAATCATATTAGGGATCCTACAACATTTGAAGGTACATGCCTTAGCTAAGGTTGCTTGGCAGGCTTTAACGGTTTAGGCCTTTTAAGGGGCCCATTCGGGATCCTCCAAAACATTTGAAGGTACATTCCTGAACTTAAGGGATATTGGAGTCCCCTGGAACACAGAGGGCGACGCCTCAAGGTTTAGGGTTTAGGCCGTTTTAAAGGGATCTATGAAGGGGGGCCCTTGACAAGGGATCTATAAGGGCTCTGTAAGAGTACTATGGGGGTTTACGGGTTGGGGTTTTATGGTTTAGGGCTCAGGGTTGAGGGTTTAGGGTTTTGGGTCCAGTTGTTTTAGGGTTGAAGGTTCAGTGTTTAAGGTTGAGGGTTTAGTGCTAAACTTCCATGGGCAGTTCCAAGAAAAAGTGTCCCTTTCTAGGAACCCAGCAGAAGGAAAAGGACCCTAGAAGGTACCCTAATTTGGAGAACTATCCATATCAGGCCCAAACGAACCCTTGTGCACCCTAAAGCTTACAGGGCTTTTTCCGGACTCCTTTAAGGGAGGAATCCCTACCGGACTCCTTTAAGGGATCACCCTTTTTGAACCCTAAACTCTAAACCACTCCCGAAACGCTTTTTGGAGAGTTAAAGTGACTTTTATGAGGCCGTTAAAGGAAACCTTGATTCAAACAGTAGCTCTCTTCATGAATCAACTTTTTTGAGCCCTACACTCTAAACTCCAAACCCCTGCCTAAAGGATCCTGGAACTTGGCCATTGGGGTTAGAAGTAAGGAAACTATACTTAGAATTACTTATAACCCCAATTAAGGTACTTTAGAACCCTACTCACTAAGTCCCATGATCCTCTCAGTAAACCCTAAACCCCGCAAGGGCGCGGGTTTCCGGTAAGGCCCTGCAGCTTCCAGAGCGGCCGAGGCGCAGAGTGTCGGAGGAGCGAACGCGCGGCTCTAGGTCGCCTCGGTTCTAGCATACTAGCGTCAAACATAACGTGCTACTAGAGTACTCTCGTATTATAAATACATATATATATATGTGTGTGTGTATACATATATATATATATAGTGTGTATGTTCCTGTCGTAGAATATCGTATATCTATGCTACATGATGAGACCATATTAATATAGCACCTTACAGTATTATACTATATTAGCATATTACTTAAAGGATCATGGGACTTAGTAATTGGGGTTATGAGTAAGGTAACTACAGTTATAATTGCTTATAACCCCAATTGGGGTACTTATAGCCCTACTTACTAAGTCCCATGATCCTCCAAGTATACTACATTACAACATGTTGCGGGCAAAGACAACCTGGACCTAGAGATCAGGGCTCAGGGCTTAAAGTTTAGGGGGATGTACCCATGCCCCCGGAAGGATCCAAAAAGTGATTAAAGGGGTTCCTAAAAGGGTTCCCTTAAGGGTTTCTTTAAGGGTTCCTTTAAGGGTCCCTTTAAGGGATCTATAGGGTTTTAGGGCTTAGGGTTTAGAGTTTAGGGTAGATCCCTTAATGGGGGAAAGTACCCTTGGTAGTAGAGGGCCCCAAATTAGGGGATCTGCTTTCTAGATCCTCCCGGGGGTCTGGGTAAGGGATTCACCAACAGGTTGACAGGTTTTTGGTTTGGAGTTTGGGGCTCAGGGTTTCCTACTTGGAGGTCCAGGGGAAGTTATAAGTGGGCTTATAAGTAGGGTAACTATAGCCTAGCTATAGCCCATATTAAAAGACTTATAACCCTACTTATAACTACCCATGAACCTCCAAGTACGGTTTGGCTGGGGAAGGCTTGGGTATACTAGCTGTAGAAGGCTTAGAGGCTTACGTTGAGGGCTGAGGGCGTTGGGGCTTCTCAGAAACTCCAATATCCCTTAATTCAGGAACACTCCCCAAATCATATTAAGCATCCTACTATAATTTGAAGTAGATTCCTTTAATTCCCTGGTAGAACCCATATAGATCCCAGCAAGGAACCCTTATGTCTATTCCTTAATTAAGGGAGATTGGAGTCTCTGGAAGGGTAACAGGAGGGACCCTTAATAAGGACCCCTAGATACAAACTCTTAATATAGCTGTTATATACCCATTATATAGCCCATTATAGGGTAGCGGTCCCCATTAAGGGTCCCTCCTCTTCCCCTTTGAGGTTGGAACCTTTAGGGTTCACGGCTCTCCAGGCTTCCGCGACTAGGCGGCGGCCTTCGGCTAGAGCCAAGATTCAAAGCCTGATTCGGAACTTCGTTTGTGTAAAACCTTACAACGAATAGAATCCTGAATCTCAGAGCGGCTGCATGGTGCTAAAAAGAAATGGCACTGGTCCAGGGGTTAATTCAGCCATACTTCCAACCTACTTGCTAAGTCCCCTGCTCCTTCAAGTACTGTAGGGGCCTGTTTTTGATTAGAATATGGTTTTGGGTTGCATCATACCAGCATTATAATAAGGAACCCCCCAAAAAAAGTCTTGGCCCTTTTAGTAAGTAAACCGCTCAAAAAGCTAATCTTGAAGCCCTAAACCCCGAACCAAAAGAAAGGACACGTAAGCTGTAAAACATCTAATTTTATTTCGGCTATCTGGTATCTAACATCTCCCAACCTATATCCGAAATCCAGTATTCTAGGTACCTACACACATATATATATATATATATATATATATATATACATATACATGTATGTATGGTAAATTTTGTGTATACATATATATATATATATGTATATATATATATATATATTGTATATCACTTCTGCCTGGGAACGGCGGCTACGATTGGTGCCAGGAAGGTCGCTGCTCGAGCCGTGAAAGTAGAGGGCACCTTGGCTTCGGCAGGGTTTAGGGTTGAGAGTTGAGGGGCTTGGCTTCAGTCTCATCTGTCCAGAATCCGAGGGGAACGAAAGGCTGCCCTTTGGGGTTGTATAGGATTATAAAGGGAACATCGTACGCCCAAAAGGCTAAAGGCTACCTACTCTACCACTAGGCAGGAGGTTTTTCGGAAATAGGATTTGGGATTTGAGGCTTTGGGGCTGGGGTTTTAAGGTTGGCTTGAGTAGGTTTTCCGGAAATAGGGTTTGTGGTTCAGGGCTTTGGATCTGGGGTTTGGTTTTTTGTTGAGGGGCTTTCAGGTTTGAGGGTCTAGGGTTGGGTTTGTTGAGGGTCCAGGGTTGAGGGTTTTTAGGGTGGAAGGCTTAGGTTTTTGGGTTGAGGGTTTAGGGTTTAGGGTTGAAGTTTGTTAGGGTGGAATGCGTGTAGGGCTTCAAGTTTACTCTGGCTTCCAAGGGCTCGGTGATCCTTCGGGCTTTTGCGTGCTCTCTTTGTACTTGCAAATGAGCAGACAAGCATAACACCTATATAGGTTCGGACAAAATGAAGAATACATAAGTAACTATAACGCTTCGGTGAGGCGTTTTGGGGGGAAACTCGGGTGTTGAGGTTTGAGGTCGTCGGCTTAGGGGATTTGGTGGCGATTCTAGAGACTGATCAGGGTTGACAAGGCTTTACCGTGGTCTGGGGATTGAAAAAATACCAAAAACCCTAAAGCCTAAACCCTAAACCCTGAGATTGGAACAGTTGTCTTGCGGCTCTAAGGTTGGGGGATTCAGTACCTTCCCCTTTGCGGTGGCATATGTTTTACTATACTATAGTATGTTGCGGCATATCTTTATTTATTACAGTACATTTCATGACATCACAGTTTATACTAGAACAAACCGTACTATGTTATGGTATATCTTTATATTCACATTACATTACATCACATGATATTACACTGACTTTTTCAATATGCTAGACAACACCGAGAGACCTCCGTGCTTCGCAGCGGTGCACCGCAGGCATCCGAACTGGCCGTCAGAGATGTTGTAAACACCCCGGTCGATGGAGACACCGCCTGCCACCATCATGGGACTTCTTTGGGGGGGGTCCCTTTAAGAGCTGCTTTGGGTAGGGATTAGGGTTCTTTTTTTTTGAGGGTTTAGGGTTTAGGACTTTAAGCTGCTTTTGGGCTTCTTACACCCCGTTGGATTGAGACAACGCCTGCGTTTAGGGTTTAGGGTAGGGTTTAGGGATTTAAGGGTTCAGGGTATAGGCGTGGTCCCAACTAGCTGCTGTTTTAAACGATGAGCGCATGGAATCAGGGGAGTCGTAACCTATTAGTGTAAGGGCCTTAATAAATGGAGGTGGGTTTTAGGATATATTGTAGTATATAGCTATGATCAGTGGCCTGGAAGGAATAAAATTGTCATTCTCCAGGCCTCTGAAATGATATGGGCGGTTGTCAAAATTAGGGTCCCTTTTTGGGGTACTCTAAATATTAGGTGCCGTATTATAATAAGGACCCAAAAAGGGACCCTACTTTTGACAACCACCCATATCGTGGTAGGGTGCTGAGGTTTCCGCTCAGGGAGGAGTTTTATCGATGTTAAACCCTAAACCCAACCCGAAACCCTAAACCCTCTAGTTCTAATCCCTGAACCCCTACCTGCAATGGTTCCTCAGCTGCCCCTTTATAATAGGGGTACCCCTCTTCCTAATATCCGATTTTAACAAGGGGACCCTAAATCAAAACGGGCAAAAGGGTACTAGTCAGGAACCACGAGGTTGAGGGGAGCCGAAGTAAACCCCCTCACACTCCGGGGTGTTTAGTCGTGACCCAACGGGAGGATCCAAAAAGTAGATCCCTTAATGGGGGTTCCTGTACGGTACCCTTTAGTGGCTTGAATGCCGACGTAGACGATCTACTTTTCAGATACTCCAGGCAATCTACTTTGAGGGTCGGGCGACTTAGTAAGTAGGTACTAAGTAGAGTCATAACTTATAACTCTACTTAGTACCTACTTACTAAGTCCCCGACCCTCCAAGTAGACCCCGGTGAGTATCCATCAAAAAGTTATAAGTACCCTTAAAGCGGTCTTAATTGGGTTGATGATACTTATCAGTCTAAGTGTATACTAAATATAACCAACTTACTAAGTCCCCGACCTTAGTTTGGATGTACTTGGAGGATCATGGGACTTAGTAAGTAGGGTTATAAGAACCTGAATTGGGGATAAAAGTACTTAGAACTGTAGTTACCTTGAATATAACCCCAGCTACTAAGTCCCATGATCCTTTAAGTGGCGACCCGACGGCTCCCGGCTGCAAAGCCGCAAAAGCCCTGAACCCTCACAGCGAAAATCCCTGAGCACTTTATAGTAGAAGCCAGACAGTTGAAACATGCCTTAGAAGGATTAGTATTATCATCCTTTTCACTCCACCTTAAGGGCATGAGGATAATGATGTTCCAACTTTCTGGCTTCTACTATAAAAGTCTGAAGCACAAGGCCCAATTCCTAAACCACAATCCCTATTCTAATTATTAAGGCCCCTATATTATAGTACCCTTATAGATCCCTGATTATTATTAAGGCTGCTAACCTCCCAACGCCCAAAACGCCTAAACAAGCTTGGAGGTCTGAGCCCCTTGTACAGCCCCCGCAAAGTAGCCCTTTACCCGCCAAGAAGTCCCAAGATCCTTTCAACAACCCCAAAGCCAGAAACCCAAAGAGCCCTTGAAACAGAGCCCCTATAGAACCCTTCTAGAATTCCCTACCGTTCCTACGTCCCATGATGTTCAATTCAAAGCCCCAAACCGTAATCCCCAAACTTTGGGTTTTCGAGTTTAATGATCTTAGGTTTTCCCAAACCCATCTAAATCCTAAACCCTTACTTAGTACCCCAAAACCCTAAACCCTAAACCCTTCAAGTTACTTAGTACCATGTTCCCCTGGAGGCCCCCAAGCCACAACCCTGGGTCTCTGATTTGGTCTCTGCAAAAACGCACGCCAGATTTCAACAGTTTCCGTGGTTTTTAGGTTTGAATCCTTTACTAGGAGTTATACTTAAAGGATCATGGGACTTAGTAACTGGAGTTATAAGTAAGGAAACTATAGTTATAATTACCTATAGCCCAAGTTAAGGTACTCATAACTCTACTTACTATGTCCCATGATCCTTCAAGTAGACCCTAAACCCTAAACCCTTATAGTACCCCTATAGATCCCTTCAAAGGGACCCCTATAGCCCTACTTACTAAGTCCCATGATCCTGTGTTTCAGGAGGGTTTTACGAATGGAGGGCTCGACTCAGCTACTGACTCGAATTCCTAATGTAGGAGCCTTTCTAATTAGCAATACTGTTTTGGGGGTTTCTTTTGTAATTATGGTATAATGGGTCCCAAAGCCCTATTCTAATTATTAAGGCTCCTATGTTAAAAGGGTTCTTTTAAACCCGAAACTGGCCCTAAACCTTGGGTACCGCCGCCCAGACAGTAAGAGTCTCCAACAGGGCTTCTGTGAAGGTCCTAAAATTTATATATTACTGATGAATATTATTCAACACTTACTGAGTGGGGGGCAGTACCCAGGTTTCGGTCTTAGAGTTTAGGGTTCAGGGTTCGGGGTTTAGGAACTAGGGTTTGGGGTGGGGGCTTTGATGATTGAGGCAAGGTTTTGGTCCACATTATGGAATATTGAAAGACTGCAACGGGATCCCATTACTACTCATTCCGAAACCGCTACATTAAACCCTAAATCCGAAAACCTTGTTTCGTTGCACGCCTTTTCCGCATGCAGTTCAGATGATTGAAACTCCCCTTCGGGATAGAGCTGACCTTGCTATCGATCCGGAGCACGAATGCTGGGTGCTCCGGGTCTGCGATGTTGAAGTTTGACGGTTCGCGTTTTGTGATCCGGAAAATAGTTATTATGGTATGATATACCCCCAAAGCCCCAGTCTAAGTACTATTCTAAGTATTAAGGCCCCTATAGTGCAGTAGAAGTAGCCGTGGGGCGTTTGTATCAACAACGTGAACCGGTCAAGCGAACAATTGCACAAGTCTTGCTACTGCCGGGGCATTCTTCTGGCCGCAGGCCGGAAAGTGCTGCGGAGGCCTGCCTGCCTGGGTCTGTACTTAGAGGATCATGGGACTTAGTAACTGGGGTTGTAACGAAGGCAACTATACCTATAATCCCATTTAGGGTACCTATAACCATACTACCTACTTGTCGGGTATCATGGGGAACTAAAGGTTAACTTTTTGGGTATATAGGGGTTGTATAGGGTCTATACTACCCAAAAAAGGTTAAAGGTTGCCTAGTCTACAAGGACTACGTCCCATGAACCTCCAAGTAAGAGTCTCTAAGGCGGAAGCCTCCCCTCATCTCGGCGACTGCTCCATCTCCGGATTGTACTGGATGTGACCGAGCTTCAGTTGGACTTCGTGCCGGGAGTAGGAGAGGACGTTCCTTGGGGCAGTGTTTCGGGTTCAGAGTTTAGGGCTTAGGGTTTGAATTTGTGTATAGCGCTTCTTCAAAGTCTATACCCCCTTAGAGCCATTAAAAAAGAACATGGTTCATGTTCTCTTGGTCTATTATGAACAAAAAACTAACTGCTAAGGACACTATTGCCCGGTGCCATAAGCCTTCCTTTAAAAGGTTCCCTTTCATGATTTCCTTCCGTGAAAAGGTAGGTTGTTTGGGGTTCAGGTAGGGTGTTGAAAATGTGAATTAGGGACCCCATAAACAACATAACCATAAGCATTTTGTAGGGATATCCTTACCTTATTGGGCTTCATTGTAAAGGAGTTTATATGGGATATCCCAATCCTCATTTTTTTGCTTACGTGCTCTTTGGGGGGGGCCCTATGTATAGCGTTTCTTTACGGGGTTTCTGTCGGTGGTAGGGCTTGCCTTGCCGTCCCAACGACTCGAAAACCGATTGATTAAGGCAGAAACCTCAAACCATAAGGGGATCCTTTAAAGGGTTCTTTTAAGGGTTTAGGGTTTAGAGGGTTTAGGGCCCCTTCAAGGGATCTCAAGGGGTTCCTTTCAGGCCTCCTTTAAGGGATCTATAGGGTTTAGGCGCTTGTGCCGCGGCAACCGGGAAACTGAGCCTCTCTGCCCTCTGAGGTTTACAACCCGAAAATCTTAGGAAAGCTCGTTTGGTCGCAGGTGTTACTTCCTGTATCTCTGGTTTTGGAAACTACGACGGTCGCAACCCTACAGAACCGCCAAAGGAATGCCCCACATGATGACAGTTTCAAGATGTTGTAAAGCCTTGACAGAGCTACACAAAACCTTCTTGCTCTTGCATTCGACGCAGCCCGCATTCATGGACGCTACAGGCTAGGCTTGACCACAAGTAAAAGCTGATATATAGGGGCTTTTACTATTAGAATAGGGTTTTGGGGCCCAAAATCAGGAACCCCCAAAATGGTATAGGTAATTATTGAGGCCCCTATACGAAACCCTTATAGCACCCTTACAGGATCTCTTAAGGGACCCCTTTTGGAAAAAACAAACCCTAAACCCCAAACCCCAAAAATAGTATAGGTGACTATTTAGGCCCCTGGAGTATTAGCCAAAACTCTGAACCCTCGACTTCCTGAGACCTACTGCTGGTGATATAAATCCTGGGGCCCCTTTAAAGGGATCTATAAGGGTGCCTTTAAGGGGCTCCTTTAAGGGATCTATATAGGGTTTTAGGGTTTAGGGTTTATGATATACATCCTGCATTACCTTAAGGACCCTAAACTATGGGAAGTATGGTATATTCCTTATTATGAGTAATGCAGGATTTATACCATCAACCGTATGTTCCACACTTGGGATCTTAGTCTTTTTTTTATGGGATTCCTCTAAGGGTTCAGGGTTTAAGGTTTAGGGTTTAGGGCTTAGGGCTTAGGGTTTAGGGATTCCACTAAGGGTCGTTAGAGTTTCCTTCGAGGGGTCTTTTACGAGCTCCTTGAGATCTTGCAATGAAAATGTCGGAGCTTAGCGTTCAATTTGCCAGCCGAGCTTCATGGTCGCCAGGACGACCCACTCCCCACCCAGCTCATGCCTGATTGGAAGCCAAAGTGGGCGTTTAAGCTGTTGTAGGGTGAAGGAATATGATCCCTTAGATGGAGGCTCCATTCCCTACCAAACGCCAACCTTGAAGGGATCTATAAGGGTACCTTGAAGGTTCCTTTAAGGGACCTGTATAGGGTTTTAGGGTTTAGGGTTTATGATATACATCCTGCATTACCTTAATGACGCTAGACTGTGGCAGGCATGGCAAATGCATCATTATGGGTAATGCAGGATTTATATCATCAACCGTAGGATTAATCGGATCATTTATATAAGAACACCTTACTTTGGAACTCTAAACCCTAAACCCTATACCCTAAATCCCTACCCCTGCCCTAGTACCCCAGCTCGCTTCATCCCACCCTTTGGAGCCTTGTGATGACCGAATTTATAAAGGCACCTTAAGGCTACCATAAGGGGTCCTATAAGGGTACTTTAAGGGTTCCTTTAGGGGTACCTTTAAGGGCACCATAAAGGATTCTATAAAGGAACCCTCAACCCTAAACCCTAAACCCTAAGCCTTAAACCCTAAAACCTTAAGGCCGCCTCAATCGATCCAGATCCGGCCGATTCCGGCAGATGGCCTTCAGCTCCTTCACCGTCACGGACTCCTCCTTCCTTTTTGAGGCTTTAGTTTAGGTACGGCTCCCATACAGTAAGAGTCCATACTAGGGCTACTACTAAGGTCCTACTATATCTATACTATGAATATTATTCAACTATTACTGAGTGGAGGCCGCACCTAATTTGTGTGTGTCAAGCTTTTAAGGTTGTTAAGGTTTCAGGCTCAGGGGTTAGGGTTTTCGGAGTACGCTCAGAGACTGCCCAACAAAAACAACATTAAAGTTATAAGCGAACCCTTCGTATGATCTGAGATTTCTTCCTTCATGAAAGATGCTTAAACTTGGAGTTTCTGCACGATTCAGGGCCTAAAGGGGCTCGAGAGCGAATATTTACTTTGCGACCCTAAATCCTAAACCCTGAATCCCAAACCCTAAACCCTAAAACCCTAAACCCAAAGAAACCCTAAGCTTCTCCGTACCAGAAATCAAACACCCCTGCCTTACGGTTTAGTCCAGGCTACCTTTAAGGGGCTCTTGAAGGGATCCATAATAGGGTTTTAGGGTTTAGGGTTTAGGGTTTAGGGGTTGATGATATAAATCCTGCATTACCCGTAACAAGGTGTGTACCCAAATTCCCATAGTTTAGGGTCCTTAAGGTAATGCAGGATTTATATCAACAATAGCGCAACACGTATTCCTCAAGCCTAAGCTCTCAACCCTCGACCCCAAAACCAAACCCTATCCCAAGGCCCCCCCCTAAACCCCCTAAACCCCTAATTTCGAGACCATCCCAGGTTCATGTAGACCTTTGGCGCGTCTTCTTTGCCATCCAGCTTCTCGCCGAAGACCACGATGCGAGACCCGGCGTGGACCACAGGTGTTTCCTCGGTTGGCCCGCAAGATCCCTTCTGAACAATGTTCGTTCATACGAACTTGTCTTAGGCAAAAGAAGGACATATAGTAAACAACCCTAAACCTTTATCCATCCCGATGCCTACCAAGTTATTTCATCAGTGACCGAACCCTAAACCGTTATACGTCACAATGCCTGCCAAGTTTCGTCGGTGACGGGGCACACGTTTTCTACCGGCCCTCGGCGAAACATACGCGGGGCCGGCACGGCAGCATCCGTCCACGGAACGCGGGGAGTGCCACCGTGGCCTTCGTAGGCTACGCCTGGGCTCTTCTTAAGGAACTTGAAGGGTTTAGGGGTTCAGGGTTTAGGGTTTAGGGTATCTTCAGTAAATCATAGGGTTTCTGTATTTTGGCAACTTAAATAAAGCTCTTTAACAAGAACCCAGACGCTGCATGCACATCTCACAAGCTGCTCCTCGGCAGTCACGGCTGCCATCTGCCTTAGTCAGGGTTTGGGGTTCAGGGCTTGGGGCTGGTGGCCCCCAAAGGTGCAAGACAAAGTTTGCATTGAGGCTCACTCTAAAATCTACCCCCAGAACCGTCAAACCGTAAACCCCAAAACCCTAAACACTAAATTCCCTAACCCTAAACCCTAAACCCCTAAACCCCTAAACCCTACTAAACCCTAACTTCTTGGATTGTCCAAGCCGCAGCTCCTCAAGATGCGGCCACAACAGCGATCCGTCCTGATGCTGCAGCTGAAGCATCCTTAGCTCTTGTAACAGGGGAAAAGGAGGGACCTTTAATTGGGACCCCTACCCTATAGGGAAGAAGGTTCCTTTAAAGGGGTCTATAAGGACTACTATAAGGAGCTATATTGAGGTTTTGGGTTTAGGATATAATGGGCTATATAATGGGTATGTAGTAGCTATATTAAGGGTATATACCTAGGGCTCCTTATTAAAGGTCCCTCCTTTTACCCTCAGCTCGAGTGTTAAGGAGCAAGGGTTCCGAAGCTATGGAACCATGCAATGAAACTTCTGAGCTCATATGGCTGTTATGCAAAGCCTTGGAGACTTGATGATGAAAATACAGCAAATGGTTCCTATATGTATTTAGTATAGCAAAACCCATGGAAAAAACAGCATTTTGACAGGGAAATATGGGGCCCGTAATGTGTTACACTCTCTGAAACCACTATTTGCTTAAGAAACCCCAAAAAATAAAAATAATAATCCCTATAATACCCCCATAAGGAATATATTTTTTATTTTTTGGTGGTTCTTAAGCAAATAGTAGGAAAATAAACCCTGAAGCCAGAAGTCCTACCAGGGCTCATAGGACTCCTGGAGCTTTGGTGGGGTTTCAACAACCAAGTTGCTCCATTCTGGTATTGGGCTTAGGGTTTAGAGGGTTTAGGGTTTAGGGTTTAGGGTTTAGAGTTTAGGGTTTAGGGTTTAGAGGGTTTAGAGTTTAGGGCTTATGGGCTTTAGGGTTTTGGGGCATACTCGGAGGATCATGAGGCTTAGTACGTAGGGTTGTAAGTACCTTAGTTGGGGCTAGACGTGATTCTAACTGTGGTTACCTTACTTATAACCCCACTCACTAAGTCCCATGGTCCTTTATGTAGGGTTTAAGGGTTCAGGGTAGGGGTTTGGGGTTCAGGGGTTTAGGCTCGAGGTTTTGGGCATTTGGGGTCCAGGGTTTAGGGGTTTAGGGTTCAGGGTTTAGGGCTCAAGGGTAAGGCCACTCGAAAGGTACTGGCAGACCTAGTGCGAACCCTAAACCCTTAAACCCTGAATCCCTATTCCCGTTTCCCTAAGTACCTAAACCCGTCAACCCTTAGAGCCCTAGACCCTAAACCCAAAACTCTAGACCCTAAACCCTATACCCTTAAACACTAAGCCCGCGAAAGCCAAAGGTTGCTGGACACAATCCCGGCATCACCAGGAGGGGGTCCAAAGTCTCTGCCACTGCGGTGACTTCCTCGCCCACTCCTGGGGCAAGGAATACGGTTTAGGGTCTAGAGTTTAGGGTGTAGGGGGTTTAGGGTTTAGGCGGTTTAGGGTTTAGGGTTTAGGGGGTTTAGGGGGTTTAGGGTTTAGAGTTTAGGGTTTATGGGGTTGAGGGTTTAGAGTTTAGGGGGCTTAGGGTTTAGAGTTTAGGGTTCAGGGGGCTTAGGGCTTAGAGTTTAGCGTTTAGGGGTTTGGGCTGTTGGGGGTTTAAGGATTAGGGTCCAGGGTTTGGGGGCCTACTTGGAGGATCATGGGACTTAGTCAGTAGGGTTATAAGTACGTTTATTGGGGTTAGAAGTGATTGTAACTGTAGTTACCATACTTTTAACCCCAATTACTGAGTCCCATGTTCCTTTAAGCACTACGATTAAGGGCTTAGGGCTTTGGGCCTTGGACGCAAGCATCCATGGGATAGGGGTTTAAAAACAAATTAAATAAGGATCAAAAAAAATTAAATAAGGATCAAAAAAAATTAAATAAGGATCAAAAAAATTAAACGGGTATCCGCGAAAGGAAGGGGAAAAAGGAAGGAAAGAAAGACAGGGAGAGAGAGAGAGAGAAGGAAAGAAAGAAAGAACGAAAGAAAGAAAGGAAGGAAGAAAGAAAGCAAGGAAGAAAGAACTAACGAAAGAAAGAACGAAATAAAGAAATAAAGAAACAACGAAAGAAAGAAAGAACAAAAGAAAGAAAGAAAGAAAGAAAGAAAGCCATGCAAGAAATAGAGAAATAAGCAAATAAAGAAAGCTATGAGTAAAGAAAGAAAAAAATAGAGAACTAAGTAAATAAAGAAAGCTATAAGGAAAGAAAAAAGAAAACACAAGGAAAGAACCAAAGAGAGTTAGAAACAAAACCAAAACAAACAATGAAGACATAACCAAAGAACAAAAACAGAGAAATAAAGAAAGACGGAAGGCCATAAATTAATAAAGAAAAACAGAAATATTCGTAGGAAATTAGTGTTTTCCACAGGAAAAACCAAGCAAATCCTTAGGAAACGAAAGAAAATCCCTAGGAAAGCAGTGTTTTCCCTTGGAAAATTCAAGAATTGCTGTATCTAAAAAGCAAGAAAGAAAGACAGAAAGAAAGAAAGAACGAGAGAGAGAACGGAAGAACGAAAGCAAAAACAAGAAGAAGAACGAAAGCAAGAACTAAAGAAATAAACTTAAGGAAATACAACGGAATCCGTAGGAAAATCGTGTTTTCCCGAGCAAAAACCAAGCAAATCCTCAGGAAATGAAAACGAATCCGTATGAAAACAGTGTTTCCCCTGGGGAAAATTCAAAAATTGCTGTATCTAAAGAGGACGAAAGAAAGGAAAACAGAAAGAAAGAAAGATAGAACGAGAGAGAGAACGAAAGAACGAAAGCAAAAACGAAAGAAAGAACGAAAGCAAGAACGAAAGAAAGAACAAACGAAAGAAAGAACGAAGTAAATCAAACCAGAAAGAAAGCAAGAAAGAAAGGAAGGGAGTATGAGATGAACAAAGAAAGAACAACAGAAAGAAAGAAAAGAAATGAACGAGCGAAAGAAAGAAAGAAGTCCAGAATAAAAAGCAAAGTTGGAAAAGACGAAAGAGAAAGAATATGAAAGAATCACAGAAACAAAAATACAAGCAACAGGATACTACATAGTCCAATCGAATTTACCATAATATCGTAATGTACCGTAACATAATATAACATAATGTAACCTAATGTTATAAAATATACTACATAATATGTTGTAAATATACACACTGTATTGTACTATGTTACAATGTACTACACTATAAACTAAGATGTTTTTTTGTTCTATGTCATCTTCTGTTATATTTTATTGTTGTATTTTTAGTATGCTATTATACGCTATAAGAAGCAAGGTTCTGTTATGTCAGAAAATGTCACACCATTTTTGTGTTGTCGAACCATCTTATGTCGTTCTGGTTTACTATGTTATATATATATATATATATACTAGGTTAGAATGCTAACGGAAGAAGAGGCACGAACAGGCACGGAAGAACAAAACACCCGCCGCCGCGCTTTTCGAGACGTGCAAGCTTGATTCAAAAGTGTTGTCGAAGCCCATCATGTGAACGCTGTCTCTGCAAATGGGGGGGGCTGCGCCCCCCCCAACCCCCCCGCTGTTTTAAGCCGTGCAGGGTTGCTTTGAAGCATATGCCTTTTGTTGAAACCCAGCAAATGAGGGCGTCTCCGCCTTTGTAGATACATGCTGAACCAGAATCGCCAAATGAGGGGCGTGTTTAAGATAGATGATGAAGCGGAATACCCAACAGCTACAACAGGAAATCCGTCCTAAATGTGAAATTGTAAGGAAAATTTGATCCTCCCGAGGAACAACCATATGTTGTCCTTCTGAAAACCTGAAGAAATGACACGAACGCCATAGGTAATAGGAAAACAGGCTTTTCCTACGAAAAATCAAGGAAAACTTAGGGAAATACCACGGAATCCGCAGGAATATCGTGTTTCCCAGAGGAAAAACCAAACAGATCCTAAGGAAACAAAAGAAAATCAGTAGGAAAACAGTGTTTTCCCTTGGAAAAATTTCAGTGATTTAATTTCTTTTCGATCCTTATTTTAATTTTTTTGATGCCTCTGCCCCAGGAAATGCTGTATTTTGAGTGATTTAATTTTGTTTTGATCCTTATTTTATTTTTTTTGATCTTTCCATTTAATTTTTTTTGATCCTTATTTAATTTTTTGTTTGATCCCTCACCCCCAGCATCCAGGTACCCAAATAGTATACTAGGTGTCGATTCAACAACCCCCAAAACTATGCATGTTCCACGTGCTATATTAAACAACTAGGAAAATTAAAAAGCTATCCCGCATCGATACCTATAGGACAGTATCGTTCCAATCAGGAACTAGAAGGCTTAGGGTTTATGGTTTGTTTATCGTAAAATTAAACCCTTGGAAATAGTTTAGTGCTGCTATGGTAAGGAACTACAGGGGAATAACATTACGACTTAGCCGTGGTATAATCAGAATAAGGAACTACAAGGGAATGATACTGCCAATGATCCCTCGAATAGAAACCCCTGAAAGGAACCCTCACAAGGAACCCTTACAAGGAATCCTTGGAGGACCCCTAAAGAAAACTCTGACAGGAACCCTTGCAAGGAACCCTTAAAACGAAACCTTGGAAGGAACCCTCAACGTGAACCCTAAACCTAAAAACCCTCAAACCCTAAACCTGAAGCCTAAAGCCCGAACCCTGCCTCTAGCAACCCCCCCTACGAGTCCTTCTAGCTCCTGTGCTGCTGACAGCTTCACGCCGGAGGCAGTCACCAGACCTCAAAAACTCCCCCTCTGGGCTTAGGGATTGGAGTTTAGGGGCTTACGGACTACGGTTTAGGTTGTAGGCTGATGATTCGGGTTCAAGGATTAGGGTTGAAGGTTTTTGCGTTTACTCCCCTTTGGGAGAGGCTTCCTATTCTTGCTCTTATCAGGAGGTGCTCTGGTATAGGGCTTTACAGGGAGCTTCCATGACTTTACAAGGTTATTCTCGCGTTCAAATCCCAGAGCCCCGGGAGCATCCAAAAAGCAGATCTCTTAACGAGTTTCTCAATAGAGTACCGTTTAAGAGAAGGGGCAAAGCAAGAAACATGTTCTCTTCTAGAAGCCGAGACACTGCAGCTGGGCGCCCCAAGCAAGGATGCCACATGCAGCGCCAGCTCCCCCACACCTCACTGCCCCCAGACCCTTAACCCTAAAACATAAAAACCTAAGCTCTAAACTCTAAACCCCAAAACATGAAACCTAAACTCTAAACTCTAACACATCATACCCAAACTCCAAACTCTTACACATGAAACCTATACTCTAAACCCTAACACATGAAACCTATACTCTAAACCCTGCATCGCGGGTCGCTTTACCGTTAAAACTTTAAGCTTGCCAGCTCCCCAGACACCCGGGAGGATCTAGAAAGTAGATCCCCTAATGTGGGGCCCTATTCTACTACAGGTACTTTATAGGAACCCCCTAAACCCTAAGCCCTAAAACCCTATAGATCCTTAAAGGGACCCTTAAAGGAACCCTTAAAGAAACCCTTAAGGGAACCCTTATAGGAACCCCCATAAAGGGATCTACTTGTTGGATCCTCCGCCTGGGTCAACCTTTCACTTTCTGGAAGGGTCAACCTCTCTCAGGCTTCTACCCAGAGACTCCTACGGTTGCTGATATAAATCCTGCAATACCCATAATAAGGATTATAATTATGCCATAACAGCCATAACTCCCAAAGTTTAGGGTCCTTAAGGTAATGCAGGATTTATATCATCAACCGTAGAATCCCTTTAAAGGGATCCGCAAGAGTTCCTTTAAGGGCTCCTATAAGGGATCTATATAAAACCATACTTAAGGCAACCATAATTTGAGCTATAGCGCACCCTCAACATACTCATGAATCCCCAAGCTGCTATAAAGAACCGACAAGAGGACCCTCACAATCACTCGAAAAGTTCCCATGAACCCTGAACCCCATGGACCTCTAAGTCCTGAATGGCCCTGAAACCCTTTACCCGGCGCCCTGAAAAAGAAGACCCGAAAACCCAAACCCCTAAACGTCCAAACCTCTCAAGACCGAAACCCTTTAACCCTGAACACCGGAAACCCTTTGAGCCCTCTAGAGGTAGTAATGTAGGGCTCTCAATGAAACCCAAGCCCTGAACCTAGAAACCTCTTAAGCCCCGAACCTGTAAACCCTAAACACCGTAGACCCCCGAGCCCTCTACAGGTAATGTAGGGTCCCTACGGTCTACGGTATCCTTAAGGAACCCTTAAGGGTTTAGGGTTTAGGGTCTTAGGGTTTGGGGTTTAGGGTTTCTTAAGCAGAATATTGGCAGTTGTGTCGGCATCTATGGGGGGTTTCCGAAAATAGGGGACCCTAACACAGCACCCTGAATAGTAGGATCCTTGCTATAAGGAGCCCAAAATAAGGTACCCCTCTTTTTCGGAAACTTCCATGCTGCCAGTCGTTTCGGCATCTATCGTGGCCACGAGGCAGGGAAAGGCTGATGGCTCGAAGCTGCCAAACAGCTCGCCAGTGATCAAAACGACTCGAACCATCTTAGGATTTAGGGGTTTAGGGGTCCGGGGGGTTTGGGGTTTAGACGTTTAGGGTTGAAGGCATTTGGGTTGGGGGGGTTGGGCCATCGCCACAGCTCTATTGGAAGTAGGGCTTTTAGCGGCCGAGGCTAATGCGCAGCTCCGGTCTGGTGCTTTGGGTACTCCCGCTTGGAGTCTAGAGGCTACTTGGAGGATCATGGGACTTAGTATAAGTAGGGTTTTAGGGGTCCCTTTAAGGGATCTATAGGGGTACTATAGGGGTTTAGGGTTTAGGGATTACTTGGAGGATCATGGGACTTAGTAAGTGGGGTCATAAGTATCAAAATTGGGGTTAGAAGTAACTATAGCTTTAGTTACCTTACTTATAACCCCAATTACTAAGTTCCATGATCCTTTAAGTAGGGTTTACATAAGCGGGTGCTAGGAGGCGTTGATATACCGGCCTGAATACTTGGAATAGGGTTTTGGGGTAGATTTTATTATAGCCGTATTACGAACCCTGTATTCAAACCTCTATACCACATGGTTTTTGGTGCATACATGGGGCTTGGGGTTCATGGTTTAGCGTTTAGAGTTCAGGGTTCAGGGAGGTAATTCCTGAACTGCTTGGGAACGAAACGGAGCCTTGCTAGCTGAAAGCCTGAGCTTGAGCATATCGACAGAGATCATGCGGGCTAGCGTTTCTCCTTGTGGGTGCTTGTCAAAATTAGGGTCCCTTTTTGGGTCCTTAATATAATACGGCACCTAATATTTAGGGTGCCCAAAAACAAGGGACCTTAATTGTGACAACCACCCTTGTAGGGAATGAGGGTTTGTGGGGTTTGGGGTTTGGAGTTTAGGGTTTACGGGGAAAGGCTCCCTATGATAGTCGCTTGAGGTCCCTCATACTAGTCCCTACCCACCTGCGAAGCACCAGGGAGTTTTACCTCGCACTTCTTCGGACCACCTCACTATGCAATGAACCATAGGCAGCAAAAAACAAACATCACTGCATAACTAACTTGCGACAGGCTACTTGGAGGGGCAGGGGACTTAGTAAGTAGCTATAAGTAGGGTTATAATTGGGATAACTCCATTTAGGGTACTTATAACTTAAGTCCCCTGCCCCTTCAAGTAGTCAAGGCTCAAACCCTCAACCTCCACTCCCCAAAACCCAATACCATTTCGTCAAGCACACCTGGACCATAAACCCTAAACTCAAAACCTCGGACATTCAACCCTCAAGGCAAGAATCCGGGACCTTACATTCTGCATGTGGAATGTGACAGCGACAACCGAGATCGACAACAGAGCCCTGGTCAATAGACCCCCTTCCTTTCCTAAGGGAAATGATGGCCAGGATCCTAGTGTTCAAGTCTTTCACAAGAGAGACGGTTGCTGATCAGGGGGGTTCATATCCTGCTGCAGAGGTGAGGGCCTCTTGCATAGTGCTCAGATTAGGCTTTAGGGCTTAGAGTGGCTGGGCTTTAGAGTTTGGGCTTGTAGGGTTCGGGGTTTTGCGATTTAAGATTGGGGGTTTTCGGCGTTGAGGGTTCGACTGGGACCCCCAAATAACCGAATCCTGAACACTGGAGAAGTACTCGGAGGGTCGGGGAACTTAGCAAGTAGATATTGTATAAACTTATAGCTTTTGAAGTAGCATACCCCGAACTAGGGTCCCTTTTAGCGTACTTATGACTATACTTATAGGTATCATAGCCCTAATCAAGGTCCCTTTCAGGGTACTTATACCTCAACCAAGTATAGCCCAGTATGGGTGGTTCTCAAAATTGTTGTCCCTTTTCGGGCCCCTACGGTGGATGATATAAATCCTGCATTACCTTAATGCCCTAAACTATGGGAATTATGGTATACTCCTTATTATGGGCCATGCAGGATTTATACCATCAGCCCCTAAACCCTAAAACCCTACTATAGATCCCTTAAAGGAACCCCTTAAAGGTACCCTCATAGATCCCTTTAAAGCTACCCCTGGGATTTATACCATCAACCGTATTATGATATGGCTAGCACTTACTAAGTCCTTCGACCTCCCAGCGCGGGACTACGCAGCTCACGCTTCTTGGAGCTGGGAGGCTCCTAAAACCCAGAGACTCCTAGGAGCCCTTTAAAGGGATCCTTTAAGGGCTCCTTTAAAGGGATCCTATAAGGGATCTATAGCGCTTAGGGTTTAGGAGACTCCAATGTCCCTTAATTCAAGAATATTCCTTTAATCATAGTAGGGATCCTACTGTGATTTAACGCATACTCCTTAATTAAGAGATATTGGAGTCTCTGGGTGCCACAAACCCTCCAAATCCCCAGGAAACCCCCTTTAAAACCCGAAAAGGAACCCTGGTCTAATCCATAAGGCCTCTGATGCGAGCCAGGAGTTTAGCAATGATACTCCTAGCTATAGGGCCCTATTATGAGGTATGGGAGACTACCCCGCGCCCAAAGCTAAACCCTAAACCCTGAAGCCCTTACTTTGTATGTGCGTTTCCAAAAATAGGGCACCCTAACAAAGTACCCTGAATAGGAGGATACTTATTGTAAGGACCAAAACAAAGTACCCCTCATTCTCGGAAACTCCCAAATGGCCTCCAGACTTATTCGCGGAGACATCCTGGAGGCGAATCTCGCCACCCCGCTGGCGCAGGCCCCGCACCGCCACTATCGCACCTTTGTAGGTGCTAGGGTTTAGGCTTCGACTCTTCAATAATACACCCTACCGGGATATGAAAGTGTCGTGGGCTTCGCGCCGAGGGTTTTGGGGTTTCGGTTGGATACTGCGCCCGCTCAGCAACAGTTGGATAGCGCATATACTAAAGACATATAAGTCCCTTAGGACTTCAAGAGAAGCTTACTGCATCGGGGTAGCAAGCAAGGTTTCGGTTTCCAGGTTTCAAGCGTTAACGTTTCCCAGATTGTTTGGCTTCTCGACAGTCCAGTGGCCTGTTCACACACGCACCGTGTGCGAGGTCCATGCCCATAGAACCCAATACGCTAGGGAAACCCTACAAGCCATCCTAGAAACCCTATGAGTCCCGTCAAACCGCAATGAACTCTGCCTACAACCCTACTTGGAGGGGCAGGGGACTTAGTAAGTAGGTTATAAGTAGGGTTATGAGTACCCTAAATGGAGTTTCCCCAATTATAACCCCCTACTTATAGACGACTTACTAAGTCCCCTGCCCCTGCAAGTAGACCCCAAACCCAAAACCCCATAGATCCCTTTAAGGAACCCTATAGATCCCTTTAAGGAGCCCTTTAAGAGCCCTTACTAAGGTCCCTGCTCCTCCAAGTATATAGCCCTATCTGAGCGATGCGGAACTGTGCGGACTGGTAGCTGACAAAGACTTTAGAACAGACCCATACATGTGTGCAGATATACATATGTGTGTAGCATGTGTGCACAATATATATATATATATATATATATATATATGTTGATGTGTGTGTACATATATATATATGAGTTTTTGTATCCGTACTTGTAGACTTGCCAAGTAGACTAAACCCTTCAACAGAAACAAGGCCCTACCATGCAATCCACCCCAACTGTGAAGGGCATGAACGAAACCCAAAACTGCCTGCGCCGCATGCACAGCATCATGGAACTCAGCAACTGGAGCTCTGAATAATGCAACCACCGTTCCGCTTGTTAGGAACCATTTAAGGTACTTACAACGGTAGTGAATTGTTTTTATAAAAACAAGCCATTTAAGGTACTTATAACGGTAGTTAGCCTATCCCCTAAACTCTAACACCCTGCAGAACCCAGATGGTTCCCCACAGAACCTTTGCAGAAAACTGTTAAAACCCTACTTAAAGGATCATGGGACTTAGTAACTGGGGTTATAAGTTATCATTCCTTATAACCCCAATTGAGGTACTTATAACCCTACTTACTAAGTCCCATGATCCTCCAAGTATAACCATACTTTCTAAGTCCCGCGGTTCTCCCAAGCAGGGCACCACCGTTCTCGCTCGCAGAAGCATTGCGGATGGAGATCACGCCACCGGAAACCTCTGGAAGCTTTGCACACTTACCCAGACACTGGGAGGATCTAGAAAGTAGATCCCCTAATTTGGGGCCCTCTACTACTAAGGGTACTTTATAGGAACCCCCATTAAGGGATCTACTTGTTGGATCTTTCCGGGGGTCTGGGTAAAGGATCATGGGACTACGTAACTTGAAGGCTTCCAATACTCCTAGGGACCCTCGGGGGGGTAGGGGAGAGGGGGGTAGGGGACGATACTTCCTTAAAGTATAGGGGGTAGGGGACGATACTTCCTTAAAGTAAATCCTTATCATAGGCATTAGTGCCCCCTACCCCGCCCCTCCTCGCCCTCCCCCTGACCCTCGAAGGGTCCTTAGGATTTACGGGCTTGACAAAGGGTTCCTTCGAGGGATCTATAAAGGGAACTCCAGAAAGTTGGAATATGGTTTAATGGTAGGATCCCCTATAATTTACCATAAAGGGTTTAGGATAATCATATTCCAACTTTCTGGCTTTTACTTTAAGGGTTTACGGTTTGAGGGTTTCAGGATCCTTGGACTCAGTAAGTGGGGGCTTCTATCAGGTAACTATATGGGTGGTTGCCAAAATTAGGGTCCCTTTTTGGGTACCCTAAATAATAGGTGCCGTATTATAATAGGGACCCAAACAGGGACCCTAATTTTGACAACCACCCATATCGGTTTAGGATTTAGTGTACCATTACTTACAACCCAAACCTTACTTAGTAAATCTCCTGATCTTCCCAGTAGAAGGACCCGTCCAGAATTCTCAAGGAACTTGCTTGCAACACTGCGGTGTACATTTGGACCCAAACCTACATCGCAGTTTCTTAGTCAGCCCTCTATATGGGGGCTTCCGAAAATGGGGGACCCTAATATAGTACCCTAAATGGTAGGATCCTTATTATAAGGGCCCCAAATAAGGTATCCCTAGTTTTCGGAAACTCCCATATACATCTCAAGCTTCAAGCCAGTAAGCCTCGTCCCTCAGTCCAGGATCTTTATGGGGTCATTTAGGGCTTTACCTTAGAAGCTGCCCCCACCCCGTAATAGTGACTATAAGGATATATAAGGATGATATTAGGGCCCTATAATATTCCTATTATACCACTATTACACGTTGGGGGCAGCTTCTAAGCTTTACCCTAAACCCCATGCCCGAAACCCTAAACCCTAAACGCTACACTCTAAACCTGATACGGGTACGAACATGACCTGAGGAGGGATTGGGCATGATCCGATGGTTCAGAGTGTTTCTTTTGGCAGAAACACCACTGCCCGAAACCAGAAAAACCCGAAAAACCCACTCTTACCGGAGCATACTTGGAGGGGCAGGGGACTTAGTAAGTAGGGTTATAAGTAGGGTTTTATTTGGGGTAACTCCATTTAGGGTACCTATAACTCGACTTATAACCTACTTACTAAGCCCCCTGCCCCTCCAAGTAAGCCTGCACAGGAGCTTCGAAAACCGGTTCTGCATGGATCTAAGCAAAAAGCTCCAGTTACTCCGGGTTCCCAGAGACTCCAATATTCCCTAATTAAGGAATTTACCCTGTAAGGGTTCCTTAAAGGGCACCTTGAAGGGATCTAGAAAGCGTTCTATCAGGGAATTAATCAAGGAATATATCTTAAATTATACTAGGATCCCTCATATGGTTTAAGGAATAATCCTTAATTAAGGGATATCGACCTGAACCGTCCCTCGCCTTTCGACCCAAGAAGTGGAAGCCCTCTCAGACACACAAATCGCCCATGCACAAATGCTCTCGGGGTTTGGGGTTTACCTTAACCCTGAAAAACCCTACCTTGCAGTGTTACTTGTTTTGATTTCCTTATAGAAGTCCTGAAAAAATGCAGGCTATTCCGGGTTAAGGTAGGGTTTAGCACTTAAGGCTTGGGGCTACAAGCAACCCAGACTCCAGAACTCCAACTCCAATCAACCCGAAACCCCTAAACCCCTAAACCCCTAAACCCCTAACGCCTAACACCTAAAACCCTAAACCCCTCAACCCCTAAACCCCTCAACACCACCCAAAAACCCTGAACCCTAAACCCCTAAACCCCCAAAACCCGAAGCCCAAAACCCCCAAGAGCCCAAGTGCTGGCCTCCGCCCGCTTCCATGCATGAATCCCACCTGGGTTTAGGGTTTTAGGGTTTAGGAGTTACTTGGAGGGGCAGGGGACTTAGTAAGTACGTTATAAAAAAAAAGTACCCAAAATGGAATTACCCCAGCAAGTTGGGGTGCAATACAGGAGCCTTTAGAAAATACCGGTTTTTTTAGGGCCCCTTTTCGTCTCGCAGATCCGAAAGCCTCAGATTGAGGCGAGCTCTGTTAGAAGATACGGTCTAGGGTCTATTCAATTAGTCCTACAAGTACCTATCTACTCTAGTAATGTAGGCTTTCTTTAAGGTTTCCTGGAAAGGGATCTATGAAGGCTCTGTATAGTAGAACTAGGCTTTAGGGCCGTTAAGATTGAAATGGGACTTCGGTGCGTGGTTCGGGCTTTTAGGATGCAGGCTGTCGGGCTGAGAGTTTACGACTTCGTCTTAACCTTTATGCGTATGTGTATATATATATACATGTATATAACCACATATAAAGATAAAGATATATATATATATATATATATATTTATACATACATAATTATATTTATTTATATTTATATGTAGACATGTACATATAACACATATACAAAAGTATTGATAAATATCTACAACCAAGACTTGTACAAAAGTACATGTGGACATGTAGACATATGCAGCACGAGTATGCAGCTACAAGTTGTACAAAGGTGTTCGTCTGTGTGCCTGTATGTCACTGTATATATGCATAGACGGATACATGAGTGAGCATATCAATGCATGCGTATCCTAGGCACATGTGTGTACACATCTTTTAAAGGGAAGCCCTAAACCCTAAACCCTAGACGCCTAACCCCTAAACCCGCAAACCCTAAACCCTAAACCTTAAGCCCTAAACCCTAAACCTTTCAAAGGAAGCCAAAAACCCTCAACCCTAAACCCTTTCAAAGGGATCTACTTTCTATAGTTTAAGGATCCCTTTACAGGAACCCCTACAGATCCCTTTAAGGCCCTTTTAAAACGAAGCCGAAAGCTCCGAAAGGGCGCCTCCTGCTACTAACTTACATACTTACATACTTGAGTACATGTACGTATGCATGCAAAGGTTATGGGTCTACCGTAGACCGTCTACGGCGAACAACGAGTAAGCGAGATCTGGGATCAAAATGGGTCAGGGAGTTCGGGCAACAGAAAACTTCTTGATATTTGCATCTCGGGCATAGGGCTTTTGGCTTAGAGTTCTTCTGCTCCATCCCAGTTGCCTCCATTCTTCGCCGATGCATTTTGAATAGAGACTTTGCCGCCGGCGATGAGGAAGTTGGCTTTGATGGCACCTGCACAAGAGGAGCCCCAAAACACATGTCTGAATGATTGGCAAACATATCCCCATCTGGGGTAACCCGATTCTACTTATTTAAAGCTCTTATGTTTCCTGCACGCAGTTGTGCTCACATGGTTCAGGCCTTAGAGGGGCGCAGGGGGAAGGATAGCTAGACCAGCAAAAGAAAGCGCGAAGAAGAAACCGTCGCAATGGCTTCAGTGTTCAGGAGTTGAGGGTTTAGGTTGTAGGGTTTCGAGGGTTAGCCCTACCCTATAATGGGCTATATAATGGGTATATAATGGGTATATAATGGCTATATTAAGGGTATATACCTAGGGGTCCTTATTCAGGGTCCCTCCTTTTACCCTTGGAGATCGGGATTCTTGAGAAAGAATCACCCCTAAAGGCCCCCTCCTGATCCTGGATTTTTACAGAGTGCTCCTCAACCTGCTTACTTGGAGGATCATGGGACTTAGTAAGTAAGGTTATAGGTACCCTAAGTGGGGTTATAGGTAATTATAGCTGTGGTTACCTTGCCTATAACCCCACTTACTAAGTCCCATGATCCTTTCAGTAGTCGGCGTGCGCAGACCCAACCAAAGCACACACACACACACACACCGCGAGAGCACGCAGAGGCGGCAAAAACACCAGAAGACCATCACGGGAGACACCTAACACTCTAGAACCGTTAAGCAGCCTGAACCCTAAACCCTACACTCGAAAACCGTTACACCCTAAACCCTAAGCCCCTAAACCCTAAACTTTAAGCCCAAGCCTTTTCCCCCAGAGGTTTTGGACTTAACTCAAGATTTCTAGATAAGTGGTTGTCAAAATTAGGGTCCCTTTTGGGGTCCTTATTTTAATACGGCACCTAAAATTAGGGTACCCAAAAAGGGACCCTAATTTTGACAACCACCCATCTAGTAGGGTTCCTTATATGAATCCAAGGAACCCCAATGAAGGCCCAAGGTTTCTTAATCAGGTTCCGAGGCAAGGTACTGCAGAGTCGAGCTTGAACTCTAGACTCTACTGGGAGGATCATGGGACTTAGTAAGTAAGGTTATAGGTACCCTAAGTGGGGTTATAAGTAAATATAAATACAGTTACCTTACTTATAACCCCACTTACTAAGTCCCATGATCCTATATGAAGCCTCCTAGCCCTTGTAGTACCCCTATAGATCCCTTAAAAGGACCCCTTCAACGACCCGAATTTCTAAGTCCCATGATCCTTTAAGTACACCTTAAACTCTAAGGCCTGAAGCCCAAACTCTGTTAAGGCCTTAGGGCTCCTTTAAAGGGATCGATAAGGGTTCTATAAAACCCTAGAGTTTCCGAAAAGTAGGGGTACCTTATTTTCGGGTCCTTATAATCAGGATCCTACTATTCAGGGTACTATATTAAAGGGAACTCCAAACCCTACCAGACTGGTTTGTGTGACCCGAAGGAAGCCCCTGACTGAAACCCAAGTCCCGCAAACCCTAAGGGATCCTTAAAGGGATCTATAGGGTTCCTTTATTGGGATCCATAAGGGATCTATAGGGTATAGGGTTTAGGGGTTTAGGGGTTTAGGGGTTTAGGGGTTCAGGGTTTAAAGGGAACTTCAGAAAGTTGGAATATGGAATAATGGCAGGATCCCCTATAATTTACCATAAAGGGGTTAGGATAATCATATTCCAACTTTCTGGCTTCTACTGTAAACCCTAAAGCCCAAGCTCTCAACCCAAATCCTTCAAGGGGTCTATAGGGTTCCTTACAGGGATGTATGGGGTTTAGGGTTTAGGGTCTACTTGGAGGGGCAGGGGACTTAGTAAGTAGGGTTATACTTGGGTAACTCCAACCTACTTACTGAGTCCCCTGCCCCTCCAAGTAACGCCTCAACCCTAAACCCTAAAAAACCCTAAACCCTAAAGCATTGGAATTTCCGGGACCTCCCTCGAACTCTGCTCTTGTATCACGGATGGACAGCTCCCCACCGAACACCTGGCAGCACGTGGCTAATTTCAAGACACTGCTCCTTAATTAACAGGTTTTGGGTAACGGTTTAGGGTTTAGGGTTTGGGGTTAGGGTTTGGGTTAAAGGGCATCTGATCCGTATCTGGGGTTTAAAATGCTACCCTCAAGCGGCTAAGTTGAAAGATACAGTGATTGATGGGAGTAAACATGATGAGTAACAACCAGCCAGGTAACACGTCGAAAACATGGATGCTTTCCCGGCTCCTCATTGCAGGAATGGACTCTTATGGGATCCAACAAGAGAGCCCACAATGACTGCGGATATTGGTGTCTTGTTGCGCTACGGTGTCCCCTGAATCCCAACCCCAGAAACCCTTTGAAGAGCTATCTTCCTTAGAGCACAAGATGATCTAAGGTAACTGCTTCAGTAAGGGCTATTTAGCTCTATAGTCTGTCCTTCAGCAACATCTCGGCCTGGGCTTGTGCAGGTTTACGGCCTTTTATGAATAAAGAAATCAACATTGACATGAAGATGGGCCTTTGGGTCTAGGGTTTGAGGTGCATAATACTATATAAACCACGAAACACTGTGACCTACGCACTGAACACCAAGCCTGCCACTTCCTAACAGCAAGCACCCTTTTCGCATGCACAAGATGCTTGGAAGGTAGGCGTAGGTACCAGACTTGAGCAAACAAGTAGTTGTCGGGTTTCCATGGCTCAGACTTGCTTGTGGTTCTGGGTCCCAGTTTACCGTCATCTTGTGCAAGGTGCGCGGTAGAAAGGGATTGCTTTACGCTCTTTTTCCTTTGAGGCCCCTTGTTGCAAAAGCAGCCTCCCGAAATACCGACCTCTCCGTATGCACCTCCGACACGTCAAAATCTAATCAGCACCACATAACCTAAGGAATCTCAAACCAGCCCTAATCCCTAATCCCAGACCCTAATCCCCAAACCCCAATCCCTGAACCCTGAACCCCAATCCCTTAACCCTAACCCTATTCTCATGTGCTCTTAACCGCCAACCTTCACATAGTCAGCCATCAGGCTACCACCTGTCGATTCAGGATTACGGGCGAGTCCCGGGTTTTTTGTTAAGGGATTTAGTTGAAGTTACCATAAGTTAGGGTTCCCTCAAGGGTTCTATATGGGGTCCTTTCAGGATCCCTATTCGGGTTTAGGGGTTCAGGGGTGAATTAAGGTTACCATTCTAAGGATCTATAGTAGTAAATAATATGGTTTCCGTATTTGTGGCAATCTAAATTAAGTCCCGGGACCCTAACATAGTACCCTAAGTAGTAGGATCCCGATCATAAGGACTGCAAAATAAGGTATCCCTAAGTTTCGCAAACTCCCTACTTATGCCTTCATTAAGTCCCTTGACAAGAACCCAGATTCAAGCCCGAAGCCTTAAACCTCAAGTCCTAAGCCCAAGCCTGAAACCCCTCTTGAGTACATAGACCATTTTGGGAACTTAGGGTTTAGGGTTTAGGTTTAGGGTTTTGGGTTTTGGGTTTAGGGTTTAGGGTTTGGGAACCCACGATTGAATCAATAGGATGTGGAGTCTGTGGATCCCTTTCCTTTCAACCCTAAGCCGTAAACCCTCGTCGCAGAGACCCCTCTCAAGAGTAGACTGCAGTGGTCGAAAACAGTGGCTCAGGGTTGAAGATCTTAGGGTTTAGGGCCGTAAACAACCAGAGCACGCCAGGGTTTGGATTGCTGGGTGTGCGGTTTGGGGTTTACGGCAGACCGCCCATATGATGTAAAGCAGATTCCTGATTTACGGGGTCTGGGGCTAACCCTAAACCCTAGATCCTTAACCCTAACCAAACCAGAGATCCTAAACCCTAACGCGTGCAACCCCCGTCGATCCTTCCATCAACCCTAAACCCCAACGCTCGCTACCCACCTCTACTTGGAGGATCATGGGACTTAGTAGGTTAGAAGTACCTTAATTAAGGCTATATGCAAGTAGAACTGTAGCTACCTTACTAAAAACCCAATTACTAAGTCCCATGATCCCTGAAGTACCCTTCCATCGTCACCCCCGAAACTCAAGAGCCCTGAAACCTGTGTGGAGTTCAAGGGTGCCGTTGAGCCGAAAGGCTCCATGTACCTTTATAGTAGATACTTAAGCCTTAAAGGGGTCCCTATATAGGTACTTTAAGGCCTAAGTATATACGATGTGGGTACATGGAGCCTTAGGGAAGAGCTTTTAAGGGCCACTACAAGGATATAGTGATCCTGGCCTCGGTAATAGGGTTCTTAACTAAGGATCATGATCAGACCTTCTATGATATAGGGCTTCTTATCATGACTTAAGATATTCTCCCTTTCCGGTGTTGTGGAGTCTCTGGGTGTTTGAGGGTCCATACTAGGATTCCTTTTCAGCGGTTTACAGTCTAATTGGAGGTTTATAAGTGGAGTTATTCTAGCAGTGCAGCAGTGCACGTCATGACATGAATACAGACCTAAACCCGAAACCAGATGCCCTACTCGGGGGTTCATGGGTAGTTCTAAGTGGAGTGGGCTATAACTACAGTTACCCTGCTTATAAGCCCACTTATACTTACCCTAAACCCTAAACCCTATAGAACCCCTCAAACGAACCCTAAACCCCTTCTAACCCTGCTCATAACTACCCATGAACCTCCAAGTAGCGTCTCTGACGCGAGGGATTGTGGTTTGAGGTTTAGCGTTTGGGGCTTGGGGTCCAGAGGTACTTGAACCGTTTAAGGTTTAGGGTTTAGGGTTCCTAAACACTAAACCCCTAAACACCAAACCGCTAAACCCCTTAAACCCTCAACTCTAGACGCTGCAGCCCTAAACCCTAAACCCCCAAACCCTCTGCCTTGTAAACGAAAATCTCTAGAAGCCGTTGGCCCACCTTTCTGCAAGGAGTGGGAGGAGCGAATGGACACAAGGCCACCATAGACCTCGAAGTTGTCTCTGGTTCTGAAAGCACCTGCCAATGTCGAGCATGTCTCTGGATATGCTTAGGGACAGTTTCGAAAATTAGAGTTTCAGCACTACGGCCAAAACCCCTCAACCCTAAACCCTGGACTCTAGGCCCTGGCACCCTGGAGTAGAGTTTAGCGCTTAGGGTCAATACACTTCCACCCTACATAGAAGCCTTAGCGAAGAACTCTACCCTAAATACTAGGACCCTTATTATAAGAACCCCAAACTAAGGTACCCTAACTTTCGGAATATTAAACCGAACACCCTAACTTTCGGAATACTAAACCGTAAAACCGAAAGCCTCAAGCTCTTCACCCTGAATTGGGCGTTTCCGAAAATTAGGGGTACCGTAGTTTGGGGTCCTTATAAAAAAAGGTCCTACTATTTAGGGTACTATATTGGGGTCCCCTATTTTCGGAACTACCACTGTTGGAGGCCTCAAAAGGTGGGATGAAGGTAGGTGGGATGCAGGATCCCCTATGTCTGTACTCTTATTTGGGATTACCCCACCTACCTTCATCCTAGCTTTTGAGGCCCCTGACACTGAAGCCTGAAACCTTCAACGACGTGGCGTGGAAAACCAAGTGCTCTAGATTAATGAACACACCTAAACTCTAGAGGTATCCTGGAAACACTTTAAGATATCTTAGTTGACGGCTTTTGGGTTTGCACGACGTCCTAGCGCTTCACTTTCTTTACAAGGGGTTCGTGCTTTATCTTTGTAAGTGGCTCCTCGGCATGTTGCTAGTCGTTCTCCAAAGTCGGCTTACCTCTGATTGGGGTACTCACAACCGTAAACCCCAGATTCTACAGTAAATGTCTCACCCCCAAACTCTGAACCCTACACCCTATTGCACCGGCTATGTCCCAAACTTGCTCCCGGTGACCTGCCCGTCACAATATCGCAGCAGCCAAGACACTCAAATCAAGGGTATGTTCTTTGGGTTTGGGGTTTAAAGCTTCGGGCTCGGGGTTTCAGGTTAGCGGTCTAGGGTCGACGGTTCAGGGTTTGAGAGTTTGGGTGTAAATTGCAGCACCGCAAAAACCCTAAACCCTACACCCTAAAAAGCGATGTAGCAATACTCGTTGAGGCTCACACGTATTTTTTCGAATCGCTACTGCTAGAAACAACCTGACCGCCTGGTCATAGCCCGAACCCTTTTTTTGTGGCACTTTCCATTCAGTGGAAAGAGAGAAAGCATGCTAACATGGACAATGCAACCCTGAAAGGAGCCTGAAAGGGAGCCTTAGAAAAGGAACCCCTGAAGAACAAGGTAAAGCTGAGATGGTGCGACCCCATGATGTTTTGGATTTCTTTAAAGTGGAGCTATCGGGGTTTCTACAGGGTTTGTATAAGTGTACTACTCTAAATCCAGGTCCCTCTTTCGGCCCCCAAAATAGCACGGCACCCTTCTTGAACCCTAAACCCTAAGCCCTAAACCCTAAGCCCTAAACCCTAAGCCCTAAACCCTAAGCCCTAAAAGGACCCCAGAACCCATGTGGAGGGTTTGGGGCTTAGCGTCCGAGAGCCTTAGGGTCTCAAGGTCTAGGGTTAGGGTTTAGGGTTTAGGGTTTAGGGTTTAGGGTTTAGGGTTTAGGGTTTAGGGTTTAGGGTTAAGGGTTTAGGGTTTAGGGTTTAGGGTTGAGGGTTGAGGGTTGAGGGTTTAGGGTTTAGGGTTTAGGGTTTAGGGTTGAGGGTGTCGGCCCCTGATTGATTTAGGATCCCCATGACCAGTCCTAGAACAGGAGCGAGGTCAATCAGAGCTCTACATTAACAGAGATTGAAAAACGTAGTGACCTATAATTCTCATAGGGAAACCTCGAAATATTTAGGCCCCGATATTACCAATATCCCCACCTGCGTATCGGCTCGTCCAGCAGTTCACAGCCTCTCACAGTCGAGTGGAGGAGGTTTTTGGCACTTCTTACGGTTTTGGGTGTGGGTTTACTTGGAGGGTCATGGGTAGTTAAAAGTGGGCTTACATGTAGCGTAAGTATAGTTATAACCCATATTAAGGGACTTATCAATCCACTTATATCTACCCAAAGTTTCCAAGTAGGGCATCTAGTTAGATACTATATTCATGTCATGACGTTGCACTGCTCACTGCTTTCGAAACGGCCGATTCGTCGCGGCTGTCGCAACCAAACGCCAGTTTTCGTGCGGGCGAAAGAATGCCAGAAGGTTCAGAGCTGTGTAAGACCGCGCTCATCAATCAGACGAAGTCGCCGTTTGCGCAGGCACATTGGCCATACATCATTTGGTTCCAAGTCTTTTCAATTCAAAGTCAAAGAGCCTTGGATCTTGTAGCCCGGATGGCCCCTATATTAACTCCAATGATGGGGCGAAGGGATAGGAGGGGGTGAGGGGGGATCTGGGGAAGAGATGTTGGAGGAGTGGAGTTTCGACAAGACGTTGTTCTGGCCGCCCCCGGCGCCACACACCAGGCCACCTGTCCGGGGGAATGGGATATAGCTCTTAAATCATAATAATAAGCCCCTAGTGATTTAAGATAAAATCCTTAACCCTAAACCCTAAACCTTATAGATCCCTTAGAGGAACCCTAAGTCCTATATACTCCTTAATGAAGGGGTTTTTTGGCTCTCTGGGCAGAAAGACCAAGCCACCCCAGTAGCTGCCATCGGCCACGGTCTTCTCATATGCGGCCCAAGCCTTCGGGTTGACGTCGCCTTCCCTTGGGAGGCTTTCGGTTTACTTAAAGGGTCATGGGCCTTAGTAATTGGGGCTCCTTTAAGGGATCCGCTTAAGGGGGTCTATAGGGAACTATAAGGGTTTAGGGTTTGGGGTCTACTTCAAGGATCATGGGACCCTGTAGCTGGTATTATAAGTAAGGTAACTACAGTTCTAATTATTTATAACCCCAACAAACGTACTTATAACCCTGCTTACTAAGTCCCATGATCCTCCAAGTAGGGTTTACCTGGACCCTAAGGAACCTACCTCTTTAGGGTTCCCTCATATGATTTCTTTATATAAATCCTTAAAAAGGTAGCTTAGGACTAAGGTAGGGTTCAGGGTTTAGGGGTTCAGAGTTTAGGGTCTTTCAAGGAGCTGGTCATGGGGATTCTCAACGGCTCTTCAAGAAGGGCCTTGATGTGAGCCACCATCAATGGAACTACCGTACATAACGTGCTTTCCTTTATTGTACCTAAACCCTTAAAATCCTATAGTTCCCAAAAATGGAACCCTATTAAAGAACCCTATAGCACCCTTGAGCTCCTTATGGGCCCTGAGATGAAGTTCCGGAAAAAGTAAGCACCCAGGCTCCTGCTGATGGGCTCGCCATACTGTGTCACCGAGGGCGGATACATGTACCATCCGCTGGTTTGGGTGTAATCCGTGTCCACATACTGCCAGTAGGTACTGGAGGAGCAGCCGAGGTCCGCAAAACGCGCCAGAAACCATGCCAAAGTCTCCTGGGCTCTAGGGTATTAGAGGCTGATAGATTCAGGGTTTGTAGAGCCCACTACACGGGGTTGTTCGTTGAGGACCTTCGTTTAAAGCGCACGAATAACAACATCTGCTAAATGTTGGGTACGGCCCCCACTCAGTAATAGTTGAATAAGATTCATAATATAGATATAGTCGGACCTTAATAGTAGCCCTATTATAGACTCTTACTGTATGGGGGCCGTACCTGAGCGGTTAATGATATCGGTTAGCGATATGCTTTCTTATACGTAGTGTAACTTACTTGTAATCCTCCACAACACGCCTTTCTAAAACCTCTTCAAAGACCTTATGAAACACCCAAAAACTTCCAAACCCCTCAAGCGCGAAGCATATTTTACTCAAAAAACCTTACGATGCCCCATGAAAAAGCTATGAAACAACACACAATGTTTTTGAACAACACTACCCAGTATCTCCGTCAGGCATGTAGAACTCCGACATGAACAGGGGCGACGAAGCCATGAGCTCCTCAGTGCTCTTGCAAGCTTGAAGTTATTCTGGCACGATTTAGGGTTGAGGGTTTAGGGGTTTTGAGGGGTTTATTCCTATCTAGAACAAGGTCTGATGGTATGCTTGCAGGCTTCACTGTAGGTTGCTATAGTGATTGTATAGGTTCTGTAAGCAAATGTAAGGCTTTAACCACAGGAATAAGACATGTCGCGGGTATATGATACTAGAAGTACATGGGTAGGCTTCATGGCAAACTACTACCAACTATGTAGAATTTAGACCTCTATACTAGCCACGTCTACCCTTGAGGGATTTTACGCTCTAGGGCTTTAGGGGTTTAGGGTTGAGGGTTTAGGCCATACTTCCCGTCATAGAAAAGACGGAAGATGCGCTAGAGCCGCTAGGGTTTCGACGCTAGGTTATACTTCCCTCCTGCAGAAGTCCGAAGATTATCATGGCACGTAGATCCTCTTCTAAAAGTGAGCTTTTTGTACCCGAGAGACAGAAAGCTTAGGAAACCCAACAAAGTTCAGGTCCGAAGGTCCGAGCAAAATCTCAAATCTTGTAAGGGGAGCCATAATGATATAGGGGCCTCAGTAATTACCAATACGATTTCGGGGGCTCTTATAACTACAGTATAATATACCCCGAAAACCTCTTCTTCTTCGTAAGGCCCCTATACTACCATTTGGGGACATTTACTCCTTGACTAAGGGCTTTTGGAGTCTCTTAGCATGTTTGAGCGCCTCTGCCAAAACCCTAAAAAGTAACCGTTATAGCCCCTTGAGAGAATTTGTAAAGTCCCCTTAAAGGCATCCTCGGAAGGAACCCTTCAAGGCCCGTAAGGGAGATGAGGGCAGTTCTCTGAAATTAGGTCCAATTGTTCAGGGTGCCGTACAAGTCTGCGATCTGAAAAGGGGTCCTAAAGTTAGAGAACTACCCAAAACCCTACATGACCCCTGAAAGGAACCCGATGAACCCTGAGCTCCTGCTCCTGAAAAGGGCATCCTAAACTTAGAGAACTACCTACCCGGAGACTCCACTATCCCTTACTTAAGGACGATACCTTACGTTATGGCAAGGATCCTACTATAATTTCAGGAATATTCCTTGATTAAAGGATATGTGAAGCCTCCTAGACCCTAAACCCTACAGATCCTTTATTGGACCCTTATAGACCCCTTTTCTTTAGAACACTAAATACAAAACCCCATGACCCTTCAAGTAGGGGATTTGGGCTTCGGTGTTCCAAAGCCCTAAACCCCTCAACTCTCTCTGCTTGGAGGATCATGGGACTTAGTAAGGAAGGTTATAATTACCTCAATTGGGGTCATGAGCAAGTATAAGTATATTTACCGTAATTATAACCCTATTGGGGTTCTAAGCTGGTACAAGTACAGTTACCGTAATTATAAATAACCCTAGTTACGAAGTCCCATGACCCTTTCAGTGAGCTCCTTCGACTCCTCCTTGGCCATCTCCACGAAAGACTGAGCTCTAATCACCTGGTTGTGGGCCAAACCTTGGCTCCCCCCCCTCCCACTTAAAGGATCCTGGGGCTTCGTAACTTAAAGGGATCCTTAAAGGGGTTCCTTTTAAGGGTTCCATAAGAGATCTATAAAGGTCTAGGGTTAAAACATCATGGGACTTCGTAGTTGGGGATATAAATACAGCAACTACAATTACAGTTACTTAAAAACCCCCATTCAGGTTACTAAACCCCATGATCCTTTCCGCACTAAGATCGGGGCCTTAATGATTAGAATAGGATTCCTTTAAAGGGCTCCGTTTGAAGGGGTCTATAAGGTCTACTACAACGGCGTTTGTGAGGATTTGGTATATGAACAGAATACGGTTCCTTTTTACAAGGTGACTACAAGGGTTACTATACGGGCTGTTATAAGGATTTGGCAGAGGGGTCTTCTTAATGATTAGAATAACATTGAAAACTATAATAAGGATTTCTGGGGAATAATGCTGCTAATTATTTGGGCTTCTACAGTATCCCCTCAACAAGAGGTTAGTGTTTAGGGAATAGGCTGTTGGAGTTTGGGTTTGGGAGTGGCTCGTTTTTGGGCTGCAAGCTTCGTCGCTCAGGATTGACCGCATTGCGAGTGAGCTAGCGAGTGAGTTGAGTGAGTTTAGGAGGGATTAGGAATTCAGCCTCAAGGAGAAAGCTGCGAGATAGACCTGCAGAAGCTCTATATGTAAAAACAAGCCAGGCCGGTAACTAAAAGCCTCTATGAGACCTGCATGCAGCCCAAGCTCTAGCACTGTGCAAAGAAAATGCAATCATGCAGCCTAAACCCTAAACTTGGCCCTAAGCCCCTAAACCCTCCTAGACCCCTAAACCCTAAACCCCGAAGTCCCTAAACCAAAAAAATGCAAACCAACGCCACCTCTCCGGCCAAGAGACAGCCGATGCCTGGATACCAGTGGAAGCTGAGCATCCTCAGCTCTTGTCAAAGGGAAGGAGGGACTCTTAGGCTCTTAGGGCTCTTTTAAAGGATCTATAAGGGTCCCTTTAAAGGGATCTATAGGGTTCAGGGTTTAGGGTTTAGTTTAGTCAAAGGGGAAAAGGAGGGGGGACCCCTGGGTCCCTATAATGGGGCTATATAATGGGTATATAATAGCTATATTAAGGGTATATACCTAGGGGTCCTTATTAAGGGTCCCTCCTTTTACCCTCAGCTCTTGTTTACTTGGAGGATCTTGGGACGTAGTAAGTAGGGTTATAGGGGTTCCTTAACAAGGGATCTATAAAGGGTACTATAAGGGTTTAGGGATCATGCAACTAAGCAACTAGGGTTATAATTAAGGTAACACTATACTTATAATCACTTCCAACCCCACTTAGGGTACTTATGGGTTTGGGGTTTAAGGCCTCAGGGGAGGTTTAGGGTTTAGGGTTTGGGGTTTAGGATTTGGGGTTTAGGATTTGGGGTTTAGGGCTTAGGGTTTGGGGTTTGGGGCCTGAGGGGGTTAGGGTTTGGGGTTCCTCCGGGGGGTTTAGAGGGTTTAGGTTTTGGGGTTTAGGGTTTGGGGTTTGGGGTTTAGGATTTGGGGTTTAGGGTTTAGGGTTTGGGGTTTAAGGTTAAAATTTGGAATTTGAAGTTCTTAGAGGAAACCCTTTGGGTTCCGGGTGTAGGGTTTAGGGTATCTTATGGGAATTTAGGGTACTTATAAGTCTACTTACTACCTAGTTACTGAGTCCCCCGACCCTCCAAGTAGGGTTTAGGGTTTTAGGGCGTCAGAAGGGTTTATTAGGGTTTAGGGTTCAAGGTTTAGGGTTTAGAGAACACAGACACTCCAAAACCTCTCAATTGAGGACTATGACTGTAAACCGTAAGATATCATTCACAATAGTCTACTCCATGAGTAGGGTTTTTCTTGAAACCTCTGGTAACCTACGGAGAGAACGGTTCTTGTTTACTAGAATACTACTCTTATAAAACTTTACATCAAACCCTATAAAGCCCTCGCAAAAGCCTTACAAAGCCAAAGCCTGTGTAAGCCCTCAAAAAACTAGAGCCCCACAAAGCCGCTCCTTAAAAACAACCTGGGATCAGCTGGTTCTTCTCCCCCCACTCGCGAAGCAGCTTCTTTGCTTTGCTCGAGATCGGCACGCAGGAAAGCAGCCGCATGAGACAGGAGGCACCTGGGTTCTGCCCAGTGGGGAACTGAATTCAAGGATTGTAGCGGGTTGGTTCAGGGAGTGTGGGGCTGGGTTCTCCTTAATGAGCATAGTTTCGGGATGCTATAAGGGCCCATAATTTAGTCAATAAGGGTTTAGTTTCGAGGAACTGAGTTCTCGTAACTAGCAACTGAATAGTAAGCAGTATGCCGTCCTACCGGCATTGATATTACTGTAGAAGCCTGACATATTACTACTGCATATAACACTATTCATTAGGGTTCCGTGTGCAACTTACACTTTAGTGTACCTCCCCGACCCTGTTAAAACTACCAAGGCCCCACAACCCAGAATCCCTTACAGAACACTGCTGAGATCTCTTTAGCAGAAGCCATAACCCCAAAAAGGAAACAACCGAAACATTACCCAAGAGCTGTGTAGTCAAGTTCCTTACCACGCAGAATAATAATGTTTCCCCTTGGAAATTCTCTCTCTCTCTCTCTCTCTCTCTCTCTCTCCCTCTCTCTCTCTCTCTCTCTCTCTCTCTCTCTCTCTCTCTCTTTAAATATATATGTAAATATATCTGCTATAGCACAATCGAAAAATACAAAATGGACTGTACTGATACAAACAAATGTATGTAATGCAAGGTAATGTGATGTAAGGTAATGAGATGTAAGGTAATGTAATGTAGTGTATTCTACTGTACTGTAATACAATGTAGTGTAAGTATGTATACACACACCCCAAAAACCTTTTCTGAGGCACGCCCAAGGGAGCCAAAGCCGTCCTGAAGCGCCAGAGGTGTACGGATGGGAGGCTCGCTTTTTCCTAGCTCCTCCAGCACCTCAGTGGGGTTGCAATTTAGGACTTGGGGGTTAGGATTTAGGGTTTTGGGCTTTGCGCTTTTGGTTCAGGGCTTGGCTTCAGGGTTTAGGGCTAGGGTGTAGCTCGGAGCCCTCAACAGTACATATGGGTAGGACTGAATAGGTACAGGCATGGGACAACAGGAAAAATCAAATGCGTTCCGACGTGCCGCCTGGGCACTGCTGCGTACAGGTCGAAGAGATTCCGGCGATTTGTCAGAAACTGGTACCAGCTGGGCAAGCCACCCAGCACGGGCTCGTTGAGGACTTCCACGGCCACCACGTTCCAGTGCTGCTCCCATTGGCCACAGAGGAAACGAAGAAACTGCACATAGGGCCTTGTTAGTGATGTTTTGTGATTTTGGCCTAGGGTTTCTGGTTTGGGGGTATTCTGGTCGGTCTTATATCCCTTATGGCCCCTTCCTAGGGACTCCGAATGCACGTAGTTGAGGAATAGACCGAACACTTGCAGGGGGCTTCTGATTATGATTTATCGTCTATTCCCTACTTAAAGGGTTTTTGCAATCTCTGGGTAACAATAAGGTCTATACACTACCCCTCATACGCCACCTAAGGGTTATTAGTAATTCTAGTTGTTAGGATATTACTACTGATATTAGTTGTATATTTATAGGAGGATTTACTAATAATTATCTTCAGACCTTGCTTTTTCCCCTTCACCCCGGAAGGAATCCTTGAAGGAATCCCTTAAAAGAGTACCCTTGTAGATCCCTTGTAAGGAACCCTTAAAGGGATCCTATTCTAATGATTCCTTCCTTTTGGGGCCCCTTTCACACAAACCCTAAACCCTTAAGGGAACCCTAAACCCTGAACCCTCAAGGGAACCCTAAACCCTAAACCCTCAAGGGAACCCTAAACCCTAAACCCTCAAGGGAACCCTAAACCCTAAACCCTTAAGTTCGGGCCCTTTCACACAAAGGCAGGGGGCTCGAAGAGCGGCTGCTTATCTGCTCCGGAGCCGCACTGGTAGAATCGTGCGGCGTAGTTGTGCACCTCCCAGAGAGCCCAATGGGGCCCCCTTAATTCAGGAATACTTAGGGTTCCTTTAAGGGATCTATAAGGGATGTATAGGGTTGAAGGGTTTAGGGGGCTCCAATACCCCTTAATTAAGGAATATAGGCTTAAATCATAATATGAAGCCCCTAATGGTTTAAGGTATATTTCTTAAATAAGAGGCATTGGGCTCTCTGGGCTGTGTTGCTCAACCGAAGGACTAGGCTTTAGAGTTCAGGGAGTGTTCAGGATTTTTAGGGAGTTTCTCTGAGTTCAGGGTTCAGGGTTGAGGGTGCAGGGAGGTTATTTAAAGGATCATGGGACTTCGTAAGTAGGGTTATAAGTAAGGTAATAACAGTTATAATTACTTCTAACCCCAATTAAGGTACTGATAACCCTACTTACTAAGTCTCATGATCCTCCAAGTAGGGCTTAGAGTTTACAGTTGCGCGCCTGCGTTACCCAAACCAGCGTGCCAGCTTGCCAGGCACTGTCGTTGTTGTTCAATCTCATGCTCAGGTTTCCAACATTCCTGGGTAGCTGTCACGGAAAGACCAAATGCCGTCCATACCGTAAATGATATAAATCCTGCATTACCCACAATAAGCAATATACCATAACTCCCATAGTCTAGGGTCCTTAAGATAATGCAGGATTTATATCATCAACCCTAGGATCCCTGTTAGATACCAGGAAACTCAAAGCACCCAAAGTGATACCTACAGCGAACGGGATCTGTCACATTGACCAAGCGTCATGGAGGCGGGGTTCCCAAGGTCCGTGCCGACGGCGTATGCCGCCCAGGGATCGTCGCCCTGGGTCTCAACTCCCCGAATGTTGCAACAGCATGCCAACCAGCTAGGACAGACAATTGTCATGGGATTCTGCGGGTTGGTGATGTAGGACGGTGTAGTGCAGCAACAGCAGTTGCCACTGGCACTTTCACGTGTCACGTTGCTCTGCATGTGGCCCCCAACCCACCAAGGGAAGCCATCACCACCGTTCGTCGTGGAAAAGGCATCCATGTGCGCATCCAGGAAGACGTAAACCCCATGTTCAGCAAAGGCTTCGATGGTGGCCTTGAGGTTCGCAGCCCACGCGGGGTCCACTGGGCCCGCAGAATTCGGCATTGCACCCGCCCACATGCAGCCCAAGCGAACACAGGGCCTCGCTGTTCGAGGAGCTCCATCTGCAGCAGGCTTGGGAGTGTAGCCGGAAGCCTGGGTTCTTGTTGAGGAACTAATTTTAAGTTTCCATAATCAGGAAACCATATTATTGATTTTAGATCTCTATTATGGTAACTTAATTAAATCCCTTAGCCATACTATTGCCTATACATCTTATTATGGTACCTTAAACGAAGTCCCTTAACAACAGCCCAGAGGCTTTCAGACCCTCGGCCATCTGCTTGGCATTGGCAAGCACGACTTCTTTGGGAGGGAAGTAGGGCTGCGTCTTTAAAACGTAGTTGCCCCCCAGCCTTACTTTGGGTTAGAAGGGAATGGAGGAATGGGTTACAATAACAACTACTATTGCTACCAATTCTCCCATTGCTTACTAACTCAAGGTAAGCAGCAGCACCACTTCCTCACCGTCAAGCTTGAGAACCTTTTCGTCTCCCGTGCCGGGACTTACCGTGACACGCTTTGGGTCGGCTGCATGCAGCAGCGGCAAGCTGCTAGCTGTCGCCATCGGCACAAGAGAGTCAACAAACTAAAACGGCAAGAATCAGAAAGCGTGTGGACTTGATTCTGCGTGCAGGGATGCCCTCGTCTCTGGGAGCATTTTGACACCATGCCCATGCTTGTGCCGTTCAGGCTTCTGGGTTGGCTCGACCTCCCCTCTACAAGCCAACACAAGCGCAGGAGGACGCTTAAAAAAGATGCGTATGCAGGGGGAGGGGGGGGTAGCTCGCAATGTGACGCAGTACGAATCTTAACCCCGGAACCCCCCCTCCCTCCCACAATCATAGGGCATTGAATGGGGTCCTTAATGTAAAGAAAGAGGTCCATGAGTCGGAGATCTTAGTGTCGTGTTTATGCGCGTGTTGGGTCCCTCAATAAAAACCATGTAAAACCTCTGAACCAAGATGATGGGAGGCCAAAAGGAGTTTAAGATTCTTGGGGTAGGGATTCCTTAATATGAACCCTATTATGGGAACCCTAATCCCTACTAAACCCCCATAGGCTAAACCCCCCTCTGGCCTCCTATGAGAAGATCCCATCTCTTGAAAGCCCCCAAAACAGATTCAGAGGATGAAGACAAGAAGGATGCGGCGACAAGCAAGCTAATGGTCACCCACACCACGAACCCGAGCCAGGCTTGGGGCTTCTTGGGCTTAGGACTTATATGGGCTTTAGGGTTTAGAGGTTAAGGGTCTAACACACCCCAAAACCAACTGGAAAACTGACTGAGGCACCTGTCACCTGGGTCTTTCAGCTCCTCTGCCTACTTTTTTTAGGGAATGGGTCCAGGGTTTAGGGTTTAGGGTTTAAGGCTGCAGGCAAGACTGAGGCTTGCAGATGCCCTACTTTATACAGGTCCATATAGTAAGGAACCTATTCTTAAGGGTCTTCCCTATGAGGCCCCTTAGCTTCTGAAAATCACACATCTGTTCCCACATGGGGTGAGGGTTTAGTTGCAAGGTTTAAGGTGTAGGGATGAGGGTTTAGGGCTGTAGGGACTACGGTGTAAGGCTTGGTAGATCATATGATATACTCTACTTTTGTACCACATTTTAGTATATCACATTATGGGCAACTGTGTTTTTAAAACATTATACCACAGTATGCTGTATTACTCGTATATTGAATTATGTGCACGCTATTATATTACTATAGTTTATGCACGTGGGCTGTTGGCAGGACCTGGGTGGTTGTCAAAAATGTGGTCCCTTTTGGGGTACCCGAAACTGTAGGTGCCGTTCTTGGAAGGGCAGGGGACTTCGTAAGTAGGTTATAAGTAGGGTTATAATTGGGGTAACTCCATTTGGGGTACTTATAACTCTACTTATAACCTACTTACTAAGTCCCCTGCCCTTCCAAGTATTGTAATAGGGACCCAAAAAGGGACCATAAATTTGAGAACCACCCACTTGGGAATCGGAGCCTCCAGGGTGCCACCCCTCTGGCGGTAGGCGCCTTCACAGGGTCGAGCCCAGAGACTCCAATATCCCTTAATTAAGGAATATTCCTTAAATCATATTAGGGATCCTACTACAATCTAAGGTATATCCCTTCATTCATTCCCTTATAGAACCCCTATAGATCCCTTTAAGGAGCCCTTTAAGGTATTTTATTAGGGATCCTACTACAATTTCAGGTATATTCCTGAATTAATTCCCTTATAGAACCCCTATAGATCCCTTTAAGGAGCCCTTTAAGGTATATTCCCTGGTATATTCCTTAATTAAGGGATATTGGAGTCTCTGGGAGAGAGGCTCCGGGGCTTCGCAGGGCTTGGGGTTCAGGGTTTGCGGTTTTGGGGGGGGAGGGCTTCGGGTTTAGGGTTCAGGGCTTAGGGTTCAGGGTTTAGGGTTCAGGGTTCAGGGTTCAGGGCTTAGGGTTCAGGGTTCAGGGTTCAGGGTTTAGGGATTAGGGTTTAGGGTTCAGGGTTCGGGCTGAGGGTTTAGGATTTAAGGGTTTAGGGCTCGGGTTTCGCAGGGTTTAAGCTTCCTGTTTACTGACCCTTTGTGGGATGGTAATGAATAAAAGATTTTGAATGCGTACTTGTCGGGTATCATGGGGAACTAAAGCTTAACCTTTTTGGATATACAGTGATTGTATACGGATTAAAGGTTACCTACTTACTCTACTACTAGGTATACCTGGTACTGGTAGCCGTGGTTGCTCTTGTAAACGTGTCAGCGGCAGTGTTGGCTAGCAACAGCATAGCACACCCCACCCTTATAAAAGGACCCTAAAAGGAACCCTAATTTCGAGAACTGCCTTCATCTCCTTCAGGGGGCCGTTCAGGGTTCCTTCCTAGGGTGCCGTTAAGGGGTGAAGGGTTTAGGGGAGAACCCCCGCCCTCCACCAAGAAGCCCCTAAACCCTAAGCCCTAAACACCTAAACAATAAACACCTAAACCCTAAGCCACCCCGCCTTCCACCAAGAAAGCACCTCCCTCTCCCTTCTCCTCTTTCCAGGCGACGTTGCAAGCGTAGCAGTCCGTGAACCTGTAGCTGAGGGCTTGGGCTGTTTCAAAAGAAGCTTAGGGTTTAGACAGGGCAGCTTTAAAAGAGGCTTAGGGTTTAGGTTTAGTTAGGGCTGAATCGAAAAAGGTTTAGGGTTTAGGGCTTGTTTCAACAGGGTTCTGATGGGATTTTCTGAGGTCCTGTCGCGGGTTTTGGATGGTCTCAGCATTACAAAAGCCCTAAAATCCTAAACGCTTAACCCTAAAAGCCAAACATCACCCCCACAGCCACCTGACGAGCCCGTCCAGGAGGTCCATGTTGCCCTTCACGTGAAGCCCGCCACCCATGGTGCTCGTGGCGGCTCCATTCCTTGGCACAAGGTTTGTTCAAGGGGTCTTTTAAGGGTTCCACTAGGGTTTGAAGAATCTTTGAAGTTGTCGAAAAACTTCCCTGAGCGTTTTTAGGGCCTTTTCCGTTTCAGGCTTCAGGTTATCAGGCGGGCTCGAAGTTTTGGGGCGTATCGCCGAGATCCTACATACAGTGTATGAGACTCCGAAACCCCCTTCGCGCGACTAAACCAAAAAAACCTCTGCTAAACTGTGAACCTTAAAAATGGAGAAGGAGACCTCTAAAGAGCACTGCTGTTTTTGTTTAGTCTATAAGACCCCATTGTGAAAGCCTCGCTATTGGAGGGATAAGGTTTACAGTTTGGGGTTCAGTGTTCAAATTCAGCATTTAGTGTTCATAGAACTTGTATGAGGTTTGGCTCCCTGAGTGTTGACCGAATGGTTTGGCCGAAACGCTGACAAAGTCGGGCTCGGCTGAGCGCTGGCTGGGGGTTAGGACGGTGGCGGGCTGGGCTGGGTCTGGGATTGTGGCTGGATGCGGCTGGGATCGGTCATATTGATGTTCGTCTTGAGGGGTTAAGGGTTTAGGATTTATTTACTTCTATGTAAATGGTCCACCTAACCCCTCGGGACATGTTCCCTCAGAGGAGCAAACACAAGGGGCAGAGTACGATGACAAGATTGGACCCCATGTGCCTTCATAATAAGCCCCAAATTTCTGGGGTGCTGGGCTTAAGGTTTCGGGTTTAGGGTTTGCAGCTCATGTGGAAGTCCCAGTGTCCGGCATCTATGGAAAGAGAGGTTCCCGGCGAGGATTGTGAAGTTGCCCGTGACGACGAGGCAAGAGCCGTCGTTGTCAGTTCCTGGTGCAGAATATAGAACACCCAGTAGCCTGAATTCAGGAGCATACCCTGAACTACCCGGGATCCTCAGTGTGGTTTATGGTATACCCAGACCCCCCCGGGAGGATCCAAAAAGTAGATCCCATAATGCGGGTTCCTCTAAAGTACCCTTACTAGTATAGGGCCCCCCCAAATTAGGGCATCTACTTTCTAGATCCTCCAAAGGGGGTCTGGGTATCATTCTATTCCTTGACTAAGGGCTTCTGAGTCTTCTCCCTTCCTAACAGCCCTGGCACTTCGCCGCAGGCCAAAACCCAGCAACACTGCTCCGAAATCCATCAAAAACCTACGACCCAACCCCTAACATGTGATCCTCAACCCAGCCGCACAGCCCCGTCCCGAGTTCCGGATAAGGACTTTACCTTCAAACTGTCAAAGCAAGGAAAGCATTTGATGCACGAAAATATCCCTCCTGCGAGACCTTGAACGAAGCTCTCTAACAGCAAAGCTATCATAACACCCTTATGCAACCCTACAGCACCCCTATTAAAAAAAACATACAGGCCTTGAAAAGACCCAAGAACCTTGGAAATCCTCTTTTTACAAGTCTGGTGAAACCAACCACATAAGCAAGAATCTGCAATCCAAGCTCCTAAACTCCAAATCAAACCCTAAACCTGTAGCCAAACCCTAAACCCTTTCAGCCTAAGCCCTTATAATAAGCCTTGCAGAACCAGAAAACGGAGCGCCATCTATATAAGCCCTGTTCTAATCATTTCGGCTTTTAAAGCTTCCCCTGAGCGCCCTTCCAAGCATGTAGAGGAACCCTTAGAGGAACACCCCTTAAAAGCAACCCTGACAAGGAACCCTTAAAAGGAACCCTTAGAAGGAAGCCTTAAAAAGGACTCCTTGAAGAAGGAACCCTTAGCCCTAAACCCTAAACCCTTACCCCTTCACCCAAACCCTAAACCCTTACCCCTAAACCCCAAACCCTAACCCTTACCCCTACACCCTAAACCCTTACTTAAAAGGAATCCTTAAGGAAGGAACCCTTCGTTAGCCCTTCCCCGTGGTCTCCTGCGGGACCTCGGATCTCCAGGTCTCCCTGGAAGACCACGCTGCCCAGGAACCTATGCTGAACTGATGAAGTATAAAGTATAACAATAGCTCTAATAAAGAATAACAAAATGACTAAGAAGTAGTAGTAGTAGTAGTAGTAGTAGTAGTAGTAGTAGTAGTAGTAGTAGTAGTAGTAGTAGTAGTACTAGTACTAGTACTAGTACTAGTAGTAGTACTAGTACGTCGTCGTCGTCGTGGTGGTGGTGGCGGTGACATAAAATGAAAGTAATAAATAGCAGTGGAGTTTAGGGTTTAGAGTTTAAGGGTTTAGGATTTGGCGGTTTAGAGTCATAACTTTCTAGCTGTTTCGTGGGGATTACCGTAAACGGAACTAAAAGAAATATGTCCAAGTCCCGCCCAGGAACCGGAGGGCCGTGTACTTGCGCAGCAGGAGCAGGGCACCTGAGGTTAGGTGTAGTTTTTGCTGGTTTACAAGCCCTCAAGCCTACGGGTGTTTTTGGGGTTTGGGATTGTTGCTAACGGGCTTAAAGGGAACTCCAGAAAGTTGGAATATGGTTTCAGGGTAGGATACCCTATAATTTACCATAAAGGGGTTACGATAATGATATTCCAACTTTCTGGCTTCTACTGTAAGCCCTCAATCCCAAACCCAATCCCTAAACCTACGAATCTTAGGCTGAAGGCTTCCGAGGGGTTCGGAGCTTCTGGTGGTTTAGGGTTTAGGGTTTTCTTCCGACCAAACCGAGAATCCTGAAACCTCAAAGCCTAGATCTTTCAACCCAGGTGTGCCTGGAAGCCTGATGTAGACACTCCCTGATTCAGCAAACCATCGGTATCAAGGGGCCTCAAAACAGCGGGGCCGAGGGTTTAGGGTTTAGGAACGTTAAAATTCGGAATCTACCTGATCGAGTGGCTTGGGCTTTAAAGGGAACTCCTAAACTCGGGGGTTGTGCCTCCCCATTAAACCATCAGGTCGTGGTGTGAGGTAAAGCATGTTCCATGTCATGAAGCTGGTGCCTTGCAGTCGCGAGCCTGTACTTAAAGGATCATGGGACTTAGTAATCGGGGTTATAAGTTAGGTAACTACAGCTATAAGTACATATAACCTTAATTAAGGTACTTCTAGCCCTACTTACTAAGTCCAATGATCCTCCAAGTAGAGGTGTGCTGATTGCACTTGCGTGATTGCGTTGAAGCATTCGAAGAGGTTCAACCTATTCTCGAGGCCTTCATGATTCGAAAAGGGTTTTGGGGCGTACAAAAGTATATTGATCGTCAGTAAACCTCAAGAACAGTCTTGGTAAGGCTTCAAGCTCCTATATTAACCCTGTCTGATCTGGAAGCCTGCTAGGCAGGTTGCATGTTGGAAGTTTTTTGATGTGGAAACTCAGGATTTGGGACTTCCCGGCTGCAAGTGTGGAGTTGAGGAGTTCTTGGGACAATAAGGGCTCAGGGTATAGTATCTTAATAATCTTGCCTAATTTTCATAGGGCTTTAGGATACCTTAGAGGTTAAAGCTTCGGGTACTACAGGTTAAGACTGTAAGTCAATATCAAGGCACCCCTGTAACATTCATACAAACTGAGGTTTTAAACAAAAGAGCACTTGCTTTGTTGGTGTTCGGGTCTTGCTTTGTTGGTGTTCGGGACACCGTGTCTAAATAAGGACTACAGCAAGGATCGTAAGGTTCAGGCGTTTCAAGAACGGATGAGTGTTCGTCGTGGCTCCAGAACAAGCCTGTAGTATCCCAAAGACGAGAAACAGTCGACAAAAAAAATTGAACCCGAAACCCTGATGAAAACATAGGGGAAGCCCCTCGGGCCCTAACCCTTTGATCCACAGATTTGTTGAAAGACCACCCTAAACCCAAAACACTGAGCCCGAATTCGACCCTTAGGCCTCAACCCTAAACCCGAAGCCCCAAGGCCTAAAGCCCCAAGCCCCAAAGCCCTAAACCCCTAAGCCCCAAAGCCCCAAAACCCAAACACTAAGCCCTAAACCCCAGATCCCTAAACCCCTAAACCCCTAAGCGCCTAAACCCCAAACCCTACTTGGAGGATCATGGGACTTAGTGAGCAAGGTTCTGAGTACCTTAATAGGGTAAGTATAGCTGTGCTTACCTTACTTGTAACCCCCAGCACGAAGTCCCATGATCCTTTATGAAGCCTCCTAACCCTTGTAGTACCTCCACAGACCCCTTCAAAGGGACCCCTTAAGGACCTCAAGTACCAAGTTCCATTACCCTTTAAGTAAACCCTAAGCCCAAGGTCCCTTCCCTTGGCAACCCGGCCCTTCGCTTCGACGCGACAGCTGGGCCGGCGCGTGTAGTTCGTGAGCTGTCGGGCTCTGGTAGGGGTTTAGGGGTTTAGGGTTTAGGGGTTTACGGGTTTAGGGGTTTAGGGGTTTAGGGGTTTAGGGGTTTATGGGGTTTATGGGGTTTAGGGGTTTGGGGGCATTGAAGGTTTAGGCCAAGGCGTCTGAGGTGTTAGGACGCTGGTGTTTTGAAGGACTGGGGGTTTGGGCTTTGGGGCCTAGGAGTTCTGATTCTGAGGAGTTCTGAAGGCCCTGGTTGGGCTTAGGATCTTTGCTGGTTTGGGGTTTAGGGTTCAAGGTTTTTAGGGTTTAGGGTTTGGGGTTTAGGGTTTAGGGTTCAAGGTTTAGGGTTTAGGGTTTGGGGTTTAGGGTTTAGGGTTCAAGGTTTAGGGTTTAGGGTTTAGGGTTTGGGGGAGGGTGTGGAATAAACAAGGGTGGCAACCCGTTGCAAAGGGAGTGAGTACGCACGGGAGTCCATGGCCAGCGTGGGCGTGGCTTGAAAAGAAGGTTGCTCTGCGGAAAGTCTGGAAAAAAGGTTCCGGGATCAGGGGTCAACACTAGGAGTCAGGGGTCAAAAGAGGAAGGCACAAAACCGCGACACTCAAACCTGGCAAAACCCATTAAAAAAATTCTGGTCGTTGAAAGCATGATAACATCTCATAAAGACTTTCCTGTTCGAAACCCCTGTTAACCCTTTAATCTTACAGAACATCAGCGACACCTCGTAGGTGCCAGACAGCTCGAGCACGCCGTTCACGCACTCTGGCAGTGGTTGTAGCACCGTGTTGACTTCGGCACGCTGCGGCGCCACTGAGTCCCATCTAGTCTGGGAATCATCCTCTTCGAGGTGTTTTTTTTCTGAGGGTGTTTAAGATAGTAGGATCTGTATGAGTATAGGGCTTTCAAGGGGTTCAGGTCTTAGTCTTTGGGATCCCTGGGTGATATCCATACCTCTCAAAGCTTTACAGGGGTTCTAGGAAGCCTTTAGGGTTTCAGGGGTTCATGAGGGACTCCGATATCCCCTATCGAAGGGTCCCCTTTAAAGCATGAAGAGGCTCTGAGAGGGGTCTATTTTGGATTGAGGCCATACTGCTGGCTTCAGGCACACTCCCGCACTCTGCACATATGGGAATCTGACGAAATGAAGAACCGCTATACCAAACCCTGTATAATCGGATCCTTATTGCAAGGGCCCGATTTAGGCACGACCCCATGCTTTATCTGAAACCCTAAAACGGGTGCATCCTGCGGCGCGCTGTCTTGGAGGCTGAAAGCAGTGTCCGACAGCGCTTGACCTTTGCAAAGGGTCTTACCTGTCGTAAAATAGACCCCAAACCCTCAGGCCCTAACTAACTTTCTTTGCTACCTTGCCGGCAGCCCCCAAATGGACAGGACATCCAAACTTACAGCCGCTACCGCTGCAGAGCTTTAGAACGTCGAGGCAAGGCCTTTACTGAAGCACCGCTCACTTCTGGGAAGTAGGATGTCGCATAAGGCCTTCGGAGTGAGGTTTCACCTCTTGGGGCTCCTTGAAGGGTGCTATCTATATCTATATCTATAGCTATAGCTATATCTATATCTATATCTATATATGCATGGTTTAGGGTTTAAGGTGTATGCATATATATATATATATGTATATAAAAGGCTCCACAACAGGGTCCCCTTTCCGGGCTTCAAGGGCTTCTTTAAGGGCTTCTGTGGCCTCAAGGTCTGTCATCCGTGCCTTTGAAAAGCCGACTCAAGGTTCTGGGGCTTTCTTCCGTGTAGGGCTTGGGGACAGTAGGGCTTGAGCGCAAGGGGCTTGATACTTAGAGTAGGTTTATCGGCTCCTTCTTCGTAAAGTTATAACAAGGAACCCTAAGGAATAGTATCGGTAACGATGTAGGGTCCGGGACAAATAGCTTTGGGCACCTATGTTGAAGCTGTAGAGCCCTATATTAGAGCTTTAGGTCCCGATATTTCAGCTTTGGGCCTTGGCAGTTTTAAGAATCAAGATGTCGGATTCGACGCTTTAGGGTTTCGGGTGACCAAGTTCGCTTTGGAGTTTCCGCACTCGGGCCGCCTGTGGTTTAGGGTCTAAGGCTCAGCAATTGCGGATCAAGCAGTACTGTGGTAAAGTTGTAAACCCTCACCGCAAAAACACTCAGGCCAGAGCGTCGCAGGAAGCTCGGGCGGTGCTCAAAACTCTGCTCCTCTGCGAAGCCATCCCAGACTCCTCAAGTTAAAATGAAGTGGTTTGATAATTATACAAGGGCCTTAACAGGTTTGATAAGGGTGTTATACGGAGCTGAGGTGTGCAGGGTTCTAGGGCCTGGGCTAAGGCGGCTCGAGTTTTGGGATTCATTGGTTGGGGTTTCGGGGCCTAGCTTTTACAGTCCAGGATTCAGGGCTCGGCATTGGGTGTTAGAGGTTTCAAGGTGGGGATAGTCTTCGGGTACTTCGAACATAAGCGGAGTAGACCGAATGTCTTGGCACTTCAAAAATCAGAACTGAGAATGTCTGGCGCCAGCTGCAATGGAGCCCCTCACGAAGAAGTTCCTGAATAGATCACAGCGGAGCCTTGGGTTTCATTACTTAAAGGATCACGGGACTTAGTAACTGGGGTTGTAAGTAAGGTAGCTATAGTTATAACCCAAGCTAAGGTACTTCTATCCGTACTTACTAAGTCCCATGATCCTATAAGTATGGTGCAGTTATTCTCAAGGGCTTGAAAGCTGTCGAGCGGCCCAACATCCTCAGATACTCTCTCTTCTCCCTAACCCGAAACTGCCCGAAGCCCCGAAACCCGAAGAGCGAAAGCTCCAGAAGAAAACAGAGCAAACACTGCCCAAGTCTTCTGGGCTAACTATTTGGAGGATCATTGGACCTAGTAATTAGGGTTATAAGTACCTTAACTGCGGTTCGAAGTTTTTATAACTATAGTTATAACTATAGTTACCTTACTTATAACCCCAGATACTACGTCCGATGACCCTTTATGTAAAGTCTGAGCCTGAAAGCCATCGAACAAACAAAAGCGCAGCGTCGACCCTCGAGGATCCCCAGAGTAAGGCCCGCAGAGAAAGAGGGATCACCACTAAGGGGGCCACATGGCAGTTTCCGAAGATGGGGGACCCCAATATAGTACCCTAAATAATAGGATTCTTATTATAAGGATCCCAGAATAAGGTACCCCTAATTTTCGGAAACTCCCATCCTACACCAGAAGACCCGAGAGGGCTTCGAGCTTGGACTCTCCGCGCTCTACACCCTTGGGGTTCACTTCAGGATGGATTTCGCGAAGACTGAGGGCGTGCTCCTACAAAACAACCCCGAGATGGATGCCAATATCGAGCCAACCCTCGAAATGGGAACTTGTGTTTATGTGAACCTTTCGTTTGACATGAACTGTACAGCTTACGGCTGCGATATGGGCATGGACAAGCCAGAGTTCAGGATTGTGGCTGGCTAGAGCTTCCAGCTGGAACTCCAAAACATCAAAAAGCCTGAACCCTGAAGTCTAACCTCCAACGCCGCGTTAAAGCTGGGGCCCCGGCTTTCGGAAAGAACAGCTGGCAGAGTCCAGGCCAGCACGAGACCCAGCATCCGTGAGATTTGCTGCTCTTTCCGTCGTGCTGGGGCTGTAGATTCTGCCGCTTAGGGTTTGCAATTCAACGGTTTTGGGGTTGCAGATTTTTGGAAAAGCAGGCTTGCCTTTGGTTATTTCACTATTCACTGCCTGGTAGGTGCAAAACCTACACCCCCGTACCGCTGTCTTCCGCCCCTTCTAGGCCACAGTGAGCCCCGCCGCCAGTGAAACGCGGAGACACGTCCCTCCGCTTCGGAACATGTACAGAAGATTTCGCAGGCCACGAAGGCCACGCGGAGAAAGGTCTTGAGCCAATCCCCTGCAGACAAGCGACAGAAGATTTTGGCTACGAGCTTCGCCTGAAAGACCAAATGAGCCTTAAGAGTTGGAGCCCTGTACCCATATACTATGAATCCCTACATGGGTGGTTGTCAAAATTACGGCCCCTTTTGGGGTACCCTAAATAAAAGGTGCCGTATTATAATAGGGACCCAACAAAAAGACCATAATTTTGACAACCACCTATATGGTGTGTGAACCTTAAACCCCTTTAGGGTTCATCTCGGCCACAAGGCGGGGGCATTTTACTGCATTGTTCTCAGTAAGAATACTGCGAGTTTGCAGAGCAATGCAGAACAGAGTGAGGAAGCGCTCTCTTCTTTTTACTCGCGAAGGATGCTTGAAGTCGGTGCGAGGCAATGCGATGCCCAGTAACAGGAGGAGCGGGGCCCCCAGGGTTGAGGAGGGTGGGTGAAAAAGCTAAAATCGGAAGCGATCCGGGTCGACAGCTTGAGCTAGCAGTGCGGCGCAGGGCGAAGCAATGCAAGCTCAAGTACTTACCGAAAACACTGTCGACCAAAACAACAAACTCACGACAAGCGTTCTCAGTAAGAATACTGCGAGTTTGCAGAGCAATGCAGAACAGAGTGAGGAAGCGCTCTCTTCTTTTTACTCGCGAAGGATGCTTGAAGTCGGTGCGAGGCAATGCGATGCCCAGTAACAGGAGGAGCGGGGCAGTGCGTTGCCGAGCTCTTTTCCCCCTCTTTAGTTCGACTTCAGCATCCTCTGCCTCGCGGGCTCAGAAATCCCCCCTCGCACGAGGATGTAGAAGGAGAGCTGTCGAGGCGGACATGGAGAAAGCAGTAAACGTGCCAGAGCACAAGGCGTGCAGGTGGCAAAGCTCTGATGCAGAGTTTTTTTTTTCCGGTTCACGACGGTGAGAGAATCAACGCAGTAGGCTGCGCTGTGCCTCGCAGAGGCGAGGGGGGAAGGTGTTCTCCTCCCCTCGAAGTGAAACTGTGTGCGAAGCAGATGCGAGCTGCGCTAGGCTGATGCGAACGCGTTCGGCACTGCGGTGCTTAATGAAGGCCAGGCGTCCGCGGCTGAGGGCGTCAGCCCACGTGTTCTTTTCGCCGGCCAAGTGCTCGACCTGGAACTGGACACGGTGCAGCTGCGCCCAGGTGGCGGCAAGGCGCAAGAAGGTGCTGAGCGGTTCTGTTGTCGTAAACAGGCGGTTGACGCCACTCTCGGCAGAGGTGTTGTCGCTGGCGCTGGGAAGCACAAAGCGCGTGTGTTTATGCCGAAGAAGAGCCCATGAGCAATGGGCGAGTGCAAGCTGTGCCAATGCCTCAAAACAGGCTATGTAGCTTTGCATGGAGCCGTGCAGTTGAGGCCACTCGGCGCGGACTTCGTCGGCAGTAAAAATCTCGCTGTACCAAACAAAGTGCGATGAAGTGCTGAGCCAGCCGCCGATGCCCATTCGGTCAGTGTCGGCGAAAACGTCCGCGGCGCTCATGCAGGGCGCGACGGGAGGAGTGCGGAGGCTGCGTGGTTGCTCGTGCTTAAAGCAAAGCTCTAGCCAGGCGAGGCAGAATTTGCTGTCTTGTTTGAGGTGAATTTCTGTGCGGTTAGGATCGGCCAGGCGGACCCACTGGTGCTTGTGGGAGGGCGGCACGCGGGGCACGTCAGACTTAGAATGTATTTTAATAGATCCAACCTCAAGAAGCTGTGCATTGCGAGGCAGCCAGGAGCCAAGAGGCGTGGAAGAAAGCTTGGCGGTGTTATCGAGGCACTCATAGAAAGGCGCCCAAGCCTGCGGGGCGATGCTGTGGAGGGTTCCTGCACTGCTATGCAAGTCTTTATAAAGGCATGACATGAAGGAGCGCATGTGCGGGCTGAGAGTAGTGGCCCAGTTGAGCAGTCCGAGGCACGCTTCCAGATCCTTTTTGAGGATTTTGGTGGCAGTGCGAAGCTTGCGGAGCTGTTGGCGGAGTTTTTCCAGTTTGCTCTGGACCAAGGCGACGGTCTCTGTGCGGAAGCAAAAGGTCCAGCCGCACCAAGTGATTTGATCACCGAGCTGTGCCTTTTTCCAGCTGATGGGTGCGTGGAGCGCGGCAAGCAGTGCAACGATAAGGGCGACCGGCTGGTCGAGCTTATCACGCAGGAGCGCGGCGAGGATGTCGTCGACGTATAGCCATGCTTTGTGCGGGTATTTGCAGAGCAGTGAATGTAGGATGCGCAGGATAAGAGATCCTGTCCGTTGCCACCAGTATGCAGAAAAGCGGGCGCCGAAGTGGCAGACGGTGTAATGATAAAGTTTGTCGGCAATGCGAAAAAGCAGAGTGCCCTGCTCTGCGGGGCGAACTTTTTGTGCCTTATGTGCAGCTTTAAAATCTAAAGAGAGGCCTTGCAGGCGAGCAAAAGGGTCGGAGGCGAAGAAAGTGCGTTGCACATCGAGGGCGCTTGGCATGGATACACGCTCCGGTAGGTGCACAGAAGAGTTTAACCCACACACCGAACTATCTAGTACTAGGCGGGGATCTTTGCCGTCTGCATGAACTATATTAAGTTTGCCGATAGCGGTGCCTAGCGGCCAGTGCTTTGCAGCGTCTTCTGCGGAGCCGTGGAAAGGCGCAACGTGTCCCGCAGAAATTTCTTGGTCGACCAGCTGCTGAAGCAAGATGGGGTCGCGTTCCGCGGCGGTCCAATTTCCCGCGCAGTGCTCAAGGCGGTGCGGGTCAAGATCGGACGACGTGTCAATGTTTTGCGGGGCGGAAGGCCAGAGGCCGCTGGGTGGCAGCGGTGAGAAAGCGCCAGTGGGCACACCTTCTTTGAGAATTGACACGAGGCCGGTGTCAGGATCGTCAATGGCGCGAGCGAGCATTTCAAGGATCTCGAGGCGAAAAGGCTGGCCTGGTTCAATACGCAGAGCTTCGGCTGCGGGCATGTGCCGAGCAAGGTGAAGTCTAATGATTTCTGCAAGCACGGAACCATGTTGTTCCGAGAGGGGCGGTTCTGGCAGACCCGCGTGCAGGTGAGCAAGGATGGGCTTAAGGAGTTGTTCTTGACGCAGATATTCCAGCATGGATTGTGCAACCGTAGCTAGAGGGGTGCTGGGCTTATTGTTGCAATGCATGTGGTCAGCGGAGCTGACATTGCCCGCACCGTCGCAAACAGGGGAGCGTTTGCAGTGGAAAGTGGATGCTCCTAGGCTGTGCAGTGCGTGCAGGGGCAATGGAGCAGAAGGCGACTGTGACGTCACATCTGTGGTGCAGAGGGAAGCCAAAGAATGCAGATCCGGGATGCCGTCTGAGTGCAGTTTGCTGTGCAGGGAACAGCTAACCCCTAGGAGCCTGCGATGAGGCGAGCGCATCCATGTGCACGTGGCTGCGAGTTCTTGGGCAAGTTGCAGGTACATGTCAAAAATGTCTTCCGTAGAAGGCTGCGGGAATGCAAAGATGACATGTGCACCTTGAAGGTGGGCAGCGCGATGCAAGGCACAGAGGCTGCGATGAAAAGATGCTGAGTGGGGACTGGTGTCGCCAAGAATGCATAGCCCCAAAGAATCTTCTTAGGCTGTTAATTGATAGGATATATACTATCCTATTATAGGATATATAGGCTATTTATAAATAGCCTAAATAGTCTATTATAGGATATGTAAATATCCTAAAATAGACTAATTTTCTATGTCTTGAAATGCCATCGTATTGGCATTGAGCTGCAAGGCCACAATAAGTTGCTTGCATCAGTGCCTTCACTTGGCATGTGAAAGGGTCAGCAGGAAGCCAAAGGCTCCTAAGGTTGAGCTAGGATTCGTAGCGAGACAGGAAACCGAAGGCTAGATCTAGAGTAATGATCGAGAGGAACAGGAAGCCGAAGGCTCCTCTAGAGTAATGATCGACAGGAAGCCCAAGGCTCCTCTAGAGTGTTTGCATGCCTGTAGAGTGTGAGTGCTTGTTTAATGCATGTGCATATATCTGCAGCTTTTGTGCTCGAAGCTCTTAAGCTAGTGCCCTTCGAAGCCATGAGGGTGGCAGCTCTTGTGCTGCTGGTGGCCGTGTGGGGCCGTGTCGACGATGGATGGGAAGTCGTTCGCACGGCCCCTGAAGATGGTGCAGCTGGTGCTGGTGCTGCCCCGAACCAGCCGATGCAGGTGGACGAGGAGGGCCCTCCGGAAGTGCCAGTGCCGGTGCAGGCGGAAGTGATCCCCGGTGCTGGTGCTGCAGGTCCGGAAGTGCCAGTGCAGGCGGAAGTGATCCCCGGTACTGGTGCTGCAGGTCCGGAAATGCCAATGCCGATGGAGGCGGAAGTGATCGACCTGAGCTTCGAGGAATCTGCGGAGCTCCATGAGGCGGCGGAGAAAGCGAAGGCAGCCGCTGCCGCTGAGGCGGCTGAGAGGGCCAAGGCTGCCGCTGAGGCGGCTGAGAGGGCCAAGGCTGCCGCTGAGGCGGCTCAGAGGGCGAAGCTCGAAGAAGCTGAGAAAAAGAAGGCAGAAGCTCTAGCAAGGGCTCAACAGAAGACGAAGATGCACGAGGAGGCTGCCAAAAAAACTCACGAGGCAGCAGAGAGGCTAGCTGAGCTTTGCATGGCTGAAGAAGAGGCAGCAGCCCGTTTGGAGCAACTGCTGCAGCAGGCGGCCTCCAGCTCAGGCGCCACTTCAAAAATTTAGGAAGCCAATGGCTCCTTCAGCTTTATAAGTATAGATCAGGCAGCCACAGGCTCCTAAGCTCCGGTCCGGCCTGCAGGTGCTCAAAGCTCCACGTGGAGACCGGGTGCACCTGGCCCAGAGCAGACTCAAAGCCCAGGCTCGATCCCGACAAAATCTTTTAATCTAAGACAATGGCTCCTAAGCTCCTGTCCGGCCTGCAGGTTGTCAAAGCTCCACGGCTGCACCTGGCTCGGAGCAGACTCAAGGCCCAGGCTCGACCCCGACAAGTTCTAAGGCTTAATATAGGAAGCCCATGGCTCCTTCAGCTTTTAAGTAGGATGGATCAGGCAGCCACAGGCTCCTAAGCTCTGGTCCGGCCTGCAGGTTGTCAAAGCTCCCCGTGGGCAACTGGTCCGGAGCAGACTCAAGGCCCAGGCTGGACCCGGCAAAATCTAAGGCATGTAATCGATCCAGATCCCTGCTGCAGGTGCTGGAGTTCCCCCGTGGCGGCGAGCTGTTCCTGAAAGTCCACCACCGCCGCAAGGGCCGCCGCCGCAAGGGTGGCAAACTCAACCGCCGCAAGGGCCGCCGCCGCAAGGGTGGCATACTCAACCGCCGCAAGGGATGCTTGGGCTCCAGGCTACCCTTGGCAGTTTCCTCAAGCATGGCCTGGAGTCACGTGGCCTCCTCCGCTAGGCTGGCCCAGCTGCACGTGGCCACAAGGTCCACTTCAAGCTCCACCTCAAGGTCCACTTCAAGCTCCACCTCAAGGTCCTCAAGCTCCACCTCAAGTTCCTCAAGCTCCACCTCAAGTTCCACTTCAAGCTCAAGGTGAAGTTCACTTTCAAGCTCAAGCACAAGCTTCACCTCGACCTCCACCTCCACCACCTCAAGTTGAACCTCAAGCTCGAGAAGCTCCACTCCCACCGCAGGAACCTCCACGTCCACAAGCTGAAGGTCGACCAGAAGCTGCTGGGTTTTCAGGTGGACAAGCTCGTGCAGGACATGGTTTAATCAGGTAGCCAGCGGCTCCTTTTTTACAGGATTTATAAATCAGGTAGCCAGCGGCTCCTTTTTTACAGGATATTGGTGGCATCGTAATGCTTGCTTCCAGGACCTCGCCTCGACCTACGATGGTGCAAAGTCTGCCATGCCCAGAGCTACTACCAGTCCGGCACATGTGTCAACCCGGCCTGCGAAGCTTAGCTTATTTTGAGACCCTAGACCCTAAACCCCTAAACCCTCAACCCTAAGGCCGAAATTTAATCCATACAGCCGAGGCATTGTACACGGGCAAACGTCCAACCACGGGGTGGCGCTTAAAGCGAGGAACCCGTGGCAAGAAGCGGGCTGAGTGGTGGAGCAAGCGGCACGGAGGCCAGTGTGTTATAAATAGCAGGCAGCCTTGGGCTCCTGTAAGTATATATATATATATATATATATATATATAATAGCAGGCAGCCTCGGGCTCCTTCCTATAAGTATATATCCTATAAGTATATTATATATAATATATTATATTATATATTATATATATATGTAGATAACTCCTTAGAGTGTTGTCCCTGCCCATGCAAGTAAACCCCCCTGCAGGTGCTTCTGGCTCCAAGGGCCAGGATGACGAGGAAGATGACGATGAAGAAGAGGAAGACGATCAGACATGGGGCCCCTGGAATCCCAAAGATGGCTCGAACGGTGACAAGAACGGCGGTGGATGGGGCTCCTCTGGTGGATGGGGTTCCTCGCAAAGCTGGGGAACTCCAGCCGTGTGACCATGCAGCGAGCATAATGCACGATCGGTTCTTGCAGAAAAAAGTTTTGTGTCCGTGTTGTGTACTGTAAGTGACTTAAGGCAGGAAGCCTCAGGCTCCTTGAAGTGGTAGAGGTGCAGCAATTATAACAGGAGCACTATATGCACCCTAAACCTTAAACCCTTAAACCCTAAAGCCCCAAACCCTAAACCCGCCTGCGAGCTTCTTGCAGTTTTTCAATAGGGCAGGAAGCCTCAGGCTCCTCAGAAGGTTTAGGACAGGAAGCCTCAGGCTCCTCAGAGGGTTTAGAACAGGAAGCCTTGGGCTCCTGAAGCTTGAAGCTAGAGTTTGACCGTGGCCGAGGATTACTGTAGCACTCTAGAGGCTCCCATGTCAGCCCAGGCCCCTTGTCATCTGCATACCGTGCTGCAGTCCTGGAGCTCAAGACAAGACGTGTTTCACCCTCGCTTGAAGCCATGAGCCAGAGTGCCTTGGACGTGTTCTTCGGTGGAAAGGGTAGTGAGCCAGAGCTCGACACTCAGCAAGAAGACACTCAAGAAGTGGAGGTAGTTCAGGAAGTCCCGGAGCCTCAAGAGCCTGAAGCTAGCGAGGTTGAGGCTGCACCCAAGGCCAAGGCCAAGGCCAAAGCCAAGGCCAAGGCCAAGGCCAAGGCCAAAGCCAAGGCCAAGGCAAAGGCGAAGGCCAAAAGCAAGGCCGCCGAGGAGCCTAAAGCAAAGGCCAAAGGCAAGGCGGCAAAGTCCGAGAAGTCCAGCGAGGACGAGAAGGCGGACGACGAGGCCGTGGCGAAGGAGGAGAAGCAGCAGGAGTCGAGCCAGGAGCACGAGCAGGACGAGAAGGCCGACAGCGACAGCAAGGCCACCAAGCCCCAAGCCAAGGCCAAGGCGAAGGCCAAAGCCAAGGCCAAAGCCAAGGCCAAGGGCAAGGGAAGCACGGTCGAAGAGCCGAACCCCCCCGACAACGGTACGGAGAAGCGACCGGGCAGCCCGCCGGAGGAAAGCAGCAAGGCGAAAAAGTCTCGCTCGGACCAGGACCGTGAGAAAGCGGCGAAGCTGGGCGACCTGCAGCTTTGCAACAGCGAGCCCCAGCCGCCTGCCGGGCAGGGGGAAAGCAGGGACAAGAACAAGGCATGGTGGTTCTCGAAGCACTTGAGCACCATGCCGGACGATATCCAGAAGTTGTTTCTCTCTGAGAAAGTGTCACGGGTGCCTTGCCACATTTTGATATCTAGGCTTTGGCCCTATAAAGGAGGCACCGTCAGAGGCAGCCTTTGGCTCCTGCTATAATTGCCATAGGCTTTTGATCCTTGAGGTAGCCTTTGGCTCCTGCTGTGCAACCATCTGAGGCCGACAAGACGAAGCTCATCAATGGTGCGGTTGAGAAGAAATCCGGGGGCAAGGCCGGCCAGATGTACAAGCTGAACACCGAGTCCGCCGTGCTCCAGCAGCTGAGCACCTTCTACAAGAAGGTTTGTGGCAAGGACAAGGTGAAGGGCAAACCCAGAGCACTGATGGTGGCCAAGCTGGGAGGGGAGGAAGCTTTCAAGAAAGCTCTGGCCACCGGGGATGTGTATGAGGTGAACAACAATGGTTCCTTGTTCTACTGCTTCAGAGAGATCGTCGTCACCAATGAGACTGGCACCAACAATAGGATGTCGACATCGAAGCTACGGAGCATTTAGAGGCTTATGTTTTAAAAGCTTGAATGAGCTATAGATACTAAGTTTTGTTCCCATCAGCTCAGGAAGCCCGACCAGAGCATCACCGACTCCGCCGCCGAGGGATTCGACAGCTTCTTCGCAAACTTCCAACCATGCCTGGAACCGGACCGTGCTGCTGGATGTGGCTCAGAGCTCCAGGGTGGCCTTCTGGCTTTGTGTGACAAACCGGGAGCAGAGAGCTGGACTGCGGAAGCTAGTACGAAGGTGGAGGAAGCCTTGCAGTGGGCAAATGCCACGAGGATCAGTGTTTCCAAAGTGCTTTCAAAGGAGACGGCAGCTTTGAGCAAAAGCTCGGTGTGGACGACCCTCAAGGGCCAGCTCCAGAAGGCTTGGGAGGACTTGATGCCCTTGCACTCGGATCTCGAGAAAGCGAAGCTCTTCAAGAACCTTTCGCTTGCTGAGCTGAGGTCGCTGTTGCAAAAGGCTGCAACTGGCCTGCTCGCAGCCCAGGATTTGATCAAGGGCATGACTGCCCTCATTTGATTTTGAATGTTTCCATTCTACAATTCGTCTTTTAGGATCGACGTGTCATGACACATGTGCATGTTTGCTCTGGGGATCGAAGCAGCTGCTGCGACGAAAAAGAAGTGCATGTATGCATGTGAGCTTTAGGAAGCCAAAGGCTCCTAAGAGAATATTATATATATCCTAGGTGTATGTTGCAAAGGAAGCCTTCGGCTCCTCCAAAGAAGACTTTATCTTCGGGTTTGGTGGATGTTTCTTAAGTTAAACTCTGAGGCTTTAGGGTTTGCAGGGCCATAAGTTTTGAGATAGATGATTTTTTTGGTTGAGGTGTCTGGGTTTTCTGGAGTACTCGGGTTTAGGGTTTTTGGTTGCAGCTTTTCTCGAGTTAAAGGGTTAGGCTATAATTGAGGGTTGCGGGCTGGGGTTATAGGGGTTTAGGGTTTTCACGATATTGGATTTGGGATGTTCGGGTGTTCAGGATTCAGGGGTTTAGGGGTTTAGGGTATAGGGTTTGAGATTCGGTGGTTTAGAGTTGGGATGTAGCCTGTTCATGGGTTTAGGGTTTGAGGGGTTTAGGGTATGGGGTTTTGGGTTTGAGATTCGAGGGTTTCGGGTTTGGGGGTAACGTGGGTTCAGGGGTTTAGGGTATAAGGGTTTAGGTTTGAGATTCGGGGGTTTCGGGTTTGGGTGGGAGGGTGTTTAGAGGTAACGTGGGTTTAGGGGTTTATTTGTACGGGTTTAGGGTATTCGGCTTAGGTATTTTGGTTTAGGTCTAAGCTAGGGGCTTTAGGGTTTAAGGACGTTTTAGGGGTTTAGGTTATAAGGTTTAGGGTTTTCACGGGCTTGGGGATAGCAAGGTGTTCAGGGCTTCTGGTTTGCGAGTTTAGGGTAGGGCTTAAGGTGAGTCGAAGTTTCGTCGAAATTTCGATCAAACTTCGACTCCTTCGGTGGTGCTTTTCTCACGGGGCATTGAAAATTTTCAATGCCCGGTAAAAAAGCGCCACCGAAGGAGTCGAAGTTTGATCGAAGTTTCGACGAAACTTCGATTCACATAGTAGAAGTTTCATCGAAACTTCGATCAAACTTCGACTCATGCAGTCGAAGTTTGATCGAAGTTTCGATTCCGAGCAGTCGAAGTTTGATCGAAACTTCTACTGCCCAATCGAAGTTTCATCGAAGTTTCGATTGCGAATCGAAGTTTGATCGGAACTTCGACTCATGAGTCGAAGTTCCGATCAAACTTCGACTCACGAGTCGAAGTTTCGATCAAACTCCGACTCGGAGCAATCGAAACTTCGATGAAACTCCGATTCACTGAATCGAAGTTTGATCGAAGTTTCGATGAAACTTCGACTCATGAATCGAAGTTTCATCGAAACTTCGATGAAACTTCGATTCAACACCCAACTCACCCGGTGGCGCTTTCTGTCCGGGCACTGAATTTTTCAGTGCCCGGACGAAAAAGACCACCGGAAAATCACCCAGCCAGCACCACCCAAACACCACACACGACCCACCGCCCATTGCCCAACACCCACCACCACCTAGCACCCACCACTACCACCCAGCACCCAGCACCCACGACCAACCACCAACGACCCAGCACCCACGGCACCCACACCCAAAACCCGCCACCCACCGCCGCCACGAGCAACCATCCACGACCCACCGCCCACCACCCGCCAGCCACACCCACCGCCCACGACCAACCACCAACGACACAGCACCCACGGCACCCACACCCACCACCCACACCCACCGCCCATCGCCACGTACCATCCACGACCCACCGCCCACCGCCCGCTATCCACCACCCACCACCCACCACCCACCACCCAACGTGTATATATATATATATATACATACATATACATATACATATATACATATATATATATATATATATACATATACATTGACATATACATATACATTTTTATTTATATATATATATATATATATATATATATGTATATGTATATGTATATATATGTATATGTATATGTATATGTATATGTATATGTAGATGCATATGTATATGCATATGTATATGTATATGTATGTATATGTATATGTATGTGTATATATGTGTATATGTATATATGTATATATGTATATATGTATATATGTATATATGTATATGTATATATATATATATATATATATATATTCATATATATATATATATATATATATTCATATATATATTCATATATATATATATACACACATATATATATATAAGATAGAAAGATATACCCTAAACCGTAACCCCCTAAACCCTGAACCCGCTAAGCCTGCCCTGAAAAGAACCCTGAAGAGTCCAGTGCCCCAAACCCTAAACCCTGAAAGCCATCAACCCTTAAACCCCCCTAAGCCTAAACCCTCCAAACCCTTAGGGTTTTAGGGTCTGTAAGGGTTTAAGGTTTTAAGGTTTTTCCACAATAGCACTTTAGGGTATAGGGTTCGGGCTTAGGGTCTTTAGGGTATACGTGTTCTAAACCACAAAGGGGTCAGGGCACCCAAAGGGGTTATAGGGCTTAGGGTTTTTTTTTCGAGGAGCACACGTATATGAGGATGCCGAAGGCTCCTTGAAGATAATGTAGGATAAGGAAGCCAGAGGCTCCTTGAAGCTAATGTACAATTAAGGAAGCCAGAGGCTCCTGTTTTGTGGCCGCTAGACAATATTTGTTTATCCTCAGCAGTCCTCCCAAGCCTTGAATTTTTTGCAGTAGATCTGTGAGATGTGTGCCGCCATGGATCCGGACATCATGCAGCGGGGAGGATCCAAACAAAGAGCTGCGAAACGTGCTGCACAAACTTCGGCAGCAGTTCCAGAACCCAGCCGATTGGCGACCCACCTTCTGCGGTCATTCGGCTGGGGGAAGATGTCTTTGCCAGAAGTACAGGTGGTGGCTGCACTGGTGTAAGAAGATGCATTGGAGCCAGTGAAAGCCGAGATTCGCATACTTGCCAATCTCGGCTCTCGGGGCCTATATCAGGGAAATCTCCGGAGAGACCTATTGAGGCACACTCAAATGCCTGCTCTTGTGAGCAGCAACGTGTGTGTGCCCATCAAGAAAGCTCTCCGGGCTGCGATCCCGTTTTTGGACCCTGTTGACGTGTTTCGGTCGCTGCAGCGACAGCCAATGGTCTTCCGTGAGTTATGCTGCAGGAACGATGGTGACATAGCGAACTTTTGGCGAGAGGTCGGCTCCTCGCACCCTGCACTCCTGCACCATCCCGTGAAGAAGATCAAGAACTACCAATCCAGAGCGGTACCGCTGAGCCTGCACGGCGATGGAGTTCCGATTGACAGCAAGGACAGGTCTTGTGCTTTTATCTCTTGGAGAAGCCTGCTCTCCTCACAGACCTCTTCAAAGCTCGTCCATGTGCTGATAAGTGCTGTTTGGACTGAGCAGATCGTGGTGTCTTCCTGTGGCAACACTGTGGCCAGCATCTGGGGACACGTCGTTCGGGCCTTTGAACGATGTTTCGAAGAATGCAAGACGAACAATGACTTGTTCCCGGTGCTCCTTTTTCTGACTGGTGACTTGGAATGGTACAAAACGAGTCACAACTTGCCACGGTGGAATTCCAACTTCCCTTGCGGGCATTGCAACATCAGCAAAGACAATATGTTCGACTACAAAAACGTGGCGGAGGTTCCTGTGGATCCATGGCACTGCCCTCGCCGCAGCTGCTGCCCGCTCCTGCGACACCTTGTGAGCCCCAGTGGTGTGATTCCGGACTGGATGCACAGCAAGCACCTCGGCTTCGACCAGCGGCTGGCTGGCTCAACGTTGTGGGTTCTCTGCTGGAGGATCCTTCCTGGCGGAGTAGAGGAAAACCTGGACAATGTATTGCTGCAGATGAAGGCTGTGAACTTTCCTTTTTTTTTTCAGATAGGCTAGCTTAAGCTCCTCCTGTTTTCAGATATGTATAGGCAGCTTAAGCTCCTGCTGTTTTCAGATATGGTATAGGCAGCTTAAGCTCCTGTTGTTGTGGGACATGGTATATAAAAGTTGTAGTGTGTAGGCAGCTTCAGCTCCCCTGCAGGACTACTGGCGGCAGCACAAGGGCAATGGCATCAACTACATCACTCAGACCATGGGCCTGGCTGACCCACAGGATATTCACTGCAGAAAGGGATACCCTCGCTTGAAGGCCAAGGCAGCAGAAACTAAGGGCGTTATTGCAGCTTTGGCGAGCATCTGCCAACAGCACCTGCAACAGGACAACGAGGAGCACCAACAGATTGCCCTGTCTTTGAGTTTCAGCCGCGATTTGGACCAAATGGCAGATGGCATCGAAGACTGGAAGCCCTCGAAAGAGGTGGCGGATCGGATGATGCTCACGGCCGTTTTTCTCTTCCAGTGCATGACGATTTTGAATAAGTCCTTTCTGGAGCAGGGCCATCTGGCCTTCCAGTTGACATTCAAGACACACTGGTTTCTGCATGGGCTGCAGCTGGCGAGGCATCTTTCCCCCAAGCTGACTTGGACATACTCCGGCGAGGCTTATATGTCCAAATGCAAGGGTCTCCTCAAGATGTGTACCAAGAGCCGGACGATGCTGACTTCGTTGGATCGTTTCATGCGGCAGTACACAGATGCCATGTCAATCGAACTGGCAGAGATCCTTGCACAGCCTGGACCGCCGCTCTGAGGAGAAAAAATGGGACCGTTCCTTAATTGCTGAAGGAAGCCTCGGGCTCCTCGTTCCTTAATTGCTGAAGGAAGCCTCGGGCTCCTCTGAGATTTTGAGCGCCTGCAGTTCTGAAGCAATCTAAGCCTCGGCCTCCTTGTAGGATCTTCAGGGCATGTCGTATCTGCTGCAGCCGGTTTTCAGCTCAAGCTCGCCGCTCGCCTCCGTAGTACAGCCATGGCAGACGAGGCCGAGCAAGCCGTTGAGGTCAAGGACCTCGTGGAGGCAGCTCTGCAGAAAGACGAGGGCGACCAAGCCGTTGAGGGCAAGGACCTCGTGGAGGCAGCTCTGCAGAAAGCCCGAGAGGAGGAGCTCGACCCAGAGGCTCGCAAGTGCAAAAGGGAACGGTGGGTGGGCTACCAACACGTGAACTTCCCGTGGCTTTCTACCGCCTTCCTCAACGAGGTGTTGCCCAACAGCTGGTTCGTTTCCAAAAGAGCTTGGGAAAAAGAAGCCTGTGTTGCCCGTCGAACCCTGAGGCTGTTGACTTGCCTCCGCTTCGGCCTCAAGCTACAGCAGCTGGCTGCCGGCAAAAACGGCGGGGCATGAGTGCCATGTAGTGGCTCCATGCTATAATTTAATGCACGTGTCATGACACATGTGTATATATGCTAGGGATCGAAGTCGCTGCGAGGGAAAAAAGGAGTGCATGAATCTATAGGAGCTGTAGTCCAGGAAGCCAAAGGCTCCTGAGGGATATTAAGATAGGCCAAGGGCGAGGAAGCTGCCAACTCGATCGCTTTAGAAATGCAATAAGCAAGGAAAGGCACAGAAGGCACAAATGCACCATATACTCAGAAAGGCTTCCATGAACCCCGCAAGCCAATGGGGTCCAGGAAGCCAGGCAACCAAGAAATCCAGGATGTGTCAGTCCTGGATCCGCACGGGACCGCCTCGTGAAGACGTGGCGGTCCCACCTGTGCGAGGAAGCCGCCAGCTCCTAAAAAAAAAAGGTAGCTTAGAAGCTCCTATAGGCATCCGGTGACACCATAGGATGTGCCCGCATGCATGGTTGTTGTATATGTATTGTATGTTTTTCCCGTGCAGTTTTTTTAGTTTGCAGCTGTAGGACTCCTGCCATGGCACTGCCGACAGTTGGCGAGCGGCTGAAGGTGCTGCCGTCAGTGACTGCAGCTGCCCTTGAAAATTCCGTCGAAAAAGGGTTGCGGCAGATGGGCCACAACACACTCGGCATGCTGTGCAGAGGACTGGATGAATGCTCATGGAAGACGGCCCTGGGCAAACACATCCAGGAGGTCGTGTTCCTCGCTCCGATCTTGAACCGTATCTTCGAGATCTGCACCAATGGCTTGATACCCCATGCCTTGCTCCAGACTGCTTTGCTCGGCCTGTTCAAGAGGGACATCCTGGTACTACAGGCTCCACAGCAGAAGTTGCCAGGCTGGGGGCGCTTATAATCTCATGATAGGTATAGCCTAAGGATCCTAAGACTCTAGTGCCTAACCCGGCCCCTAAACCCATAAATTCAAAGCCCTGCAGGCTGGGAAGACTCGTCGCTGCAGTACTTCAACCTGAGATTCAGAATGCTGGCCGGCAAGATTCGGGATGTTGCCACCGGCAAGGAAAAGATGCCCAAGAAACTCGACAAGCAGGCACTTCAACAGGTGCAGGCCCTCTGCTTGCAGATCAACCCGAAGTTCAAAATGGAGGACATGGTGCAGCCATCGGAGACAGTGCCGCTGAAAGGTGTACTTGCACTCCAGGACGGGCCAGCGAAGGATGCCGAGACGGAGCCTGCAGCAGCAGTCGTACCTGCACCTGTCACTCCTCCGTTGTCCCATACCCCCGCTTCTGGCAGCATGGACTTCATGCCAAGGGCATCTGGAAGCATGGACTTCATGCAAAGGGCGACACAGCAAGCTTTGCAGAATGCCTGGGCAGCCTCTCCGGCCAAGCCCCTCACCAAGAAGCAGAAGGAGGCGGCTGTCCAGACACGGCCTGCGAGCAAAGCTCCAGAAGCCTCGCCGAAGAAGCGGCCTGCTGCCAAAGATCCAGAAGCCGGCACAGCTGCCAAGAAGCAGAAGGAGTCTGTTAACCCTGCCCCTGTGCCCGGCCGCGAGGAGAAGGAGCTCTACCAGGAGGCGATCAGCACTATTATCTCTGACTCCGTGTTTAAAAGCACGGACAGTAGGAACCACTACACATCTCGATTTTACGCCAAGGCGAAGAGGCTTGCTCTTGGCCACGGCTTGGGGAAAGAGAAGGCCGTAGAGTGGGCTCGCAAAGCCCACTCGAAAGCCAGCCAGCTCTGGGATGAAAAGTTTCACTGAGAGTGAAGTCCACTCGAAAGAAAGCCATGGGATGAGACTGCGAGTAAAAGGAGTGCTGCATCTGGGGTTTTGGGCAAATTATAAGCCAGAAGCCGCCTTAGGAAGCAGAAGCTCCTGAAGCGTCCAGTCCAAGATTTAAGTCAGGAAGCCTTAAGCTCCTCAAACATCCAGTCCAAGATTTAAGTCAGGAAGCATATGCTCCTGAAAAGAATTCAAGGAAGCAAGAGCTCCTGGAGGAAAATCAAGGGCTAAAATAGCCTATGTAATAGTTTAAAATAGACTATTCAATAGTTTAAAATAGACTATAATAGTCTATTTAAAATAGACTATATCCTAGTCTATTTTTGACTATATATCTTATAATAGACTAATAGTCTATTTTAGGATATATAGTCTGTTAACAGCCTAAGAAGATT